>CM041088.1:6648586-6822528 GCA_023079485.1 Archilochus colubris | reverse complement strand
GATGCTGAGGATGATGATGATGATGGGGATGATGCTGAGGATGATGAGGATCATGATGGGGATGATGCTGAGGATGAGGATGCTGAGGCTGATGTGGATGATGGTGCTGAGGATAAGGATGAGGATGATGATGTGAGGATGAGGATGATGAGGATGAGGATGGAGATGATGAGGACAGGGACAGAGACAGCGATGAGGATGGGGATGCTGAGGCTGATGGGGATGAGGATGGTGAGGATGATGGAGATGAGGATGAGGACAGGGATGGGGATGATGATGATGATGATGATGATGAAGATCACTCTGTCCCTGCTTCCCCCCCAGGACTACATCGCAGTGAAGGAGAAGTACGCCAAGTACCTGCCCCACAGCGCCGGGCGCTACGCGGCCAAGCGGTTCCGGAAGGCGCAGTGCCCCATCGTGGAGAGGCTGACCAACTCCATGATGATGCACGGCAGGAACAACGGCAAGAAGCTGATGACTGTCAGGATCGTCAAACACGCCTTCGAGATCATCCACCTGCTGACCGGAGAGGTGACACGGGGGGAAAGGGGTGTGGGGTCAGGGAAAGGGGGTGTGGGGTGAGATAGGGGGTTGTGGGGCTGGGGAGGGGGTGAGAGGAGAGGGAAGAGGGGGTGTGGGGCTGGGTAAGGGGTGAGAGGAGAGGGAAAGGGGTTATGGGGTGAGGGAAAGGGGGTGTGGGGTCAGGGGAAGGGTTGTGGGGCTGGGGAGGGGGTGAGAGGAGAGGGGAGACAGGTCATAGGGTCAGAGGAGAGGGTTATGGGGTGAGAGGGGATTGTGGGGTGAGGGAAAGGGATTATAGAGGGGAGGGGGTGAGAGGAGAGGTAAAGGGGTTATGGGGTGAGGGAAAGGGGGTGTGGGGTCAGGGGAAGGGGTTGTGGGGTTGGGGAGGGGGTGAGAGGAGAGGGGAGACAGGTTATGGGGTGAGAGGGGATTGTGGGGGGAGGGAAAGGGGTTATAGAGGGTGAGAGGAGAGGGAAAGGGGGTGTGGGGTGAGGGAAAGGGGGTGTGGGGTGAGGGAAAGGGGGTGTGGGGTGAGGGAAAGGGGGTGTGGGGTCGGGAAGGGGTTGTGGAGCTGGGGAGGGGTTGAGAGGAGAGGGAAAGGGTGTGGGGTCAGGGGAAGGGTTGTTGGGCTGGGGAGGGGGTGAGAGGAGAGGGGAGACAGGTTATGGGGTCAGAGGAGAGGGTTATGGGGTGAGAGAAGAGGGTTATGGGGTCAGAAGGGATTGTGGGGTGAGGGAAAGGGGTTATAGAGGGGAGGGGGTGAGAGGAGAGGGAAAGGGTGTAGGGTCAGGGAGAGGAGAGGGTTGGGAGGTAAGGGAAAGGGGCTATGGGGTGAGGGGAAGGGAAAGGGGGTTATGGGGTCAGGGAGGGGGTTGTGGGGTGAGGGAGGGGGTTATGGGGTCAGGGAGGAGGTGAAAGGAGAGTGAAAGGGATTATGGGGTGAGGGGAGAAAGGGAGAGGGTTGGGAGGTGAGGAAAGGAGGCTGTGGGGTAAGGAAAAGGGGTTATGGGGTGAGGGAGGAGGTGAGAGGAGTGGGAAAGGGGTTGTGGGGTGAGGAAAAGGGATTATGGGGTTATGGGGTGAGAGGATAGGGGGAGAGGGTTGGGAGGTAAGGAAAAGGTTATGGGGTAAGGAAAAGGGGCAACAGGGTGAGGGAAAGGGGGTTATGGGGTGAGAGGAGAGGGGGAGAGGGTTGGGAGTGAGGGGAGAGGGTTGGGAGTGAGGGAAAGGGGTTGTGGGGTGAGGGGAAGGGACTATAGGGTGAGGGGAGGGGGTTATGGGGTGAAGAGGGGGTAAGGAAAGAGGGGGAGAGGGTGAAGAGGTGAGGGGAAGGGGAACGGGGGTGTGGGGTGAGGGAGGGGGTTGTGGGGTCAGGGGAGAGGGTTATGGGGTGAGGGGAGGAGGAAAGGGGGTTATGGGGTGAGGGGAGGGGGTTATGGGCTGAGGGGAGAGGGAAAGGGGAGATGGGAGACGAGGGGAGAGGGTTATGGGGTGAGAGGGTTATGGGGTGAGGGGAAGGGTTTATGGGGTGAGAGGACTTGAGGGATGATTTTGGGGACTTTAGGGGTGGTTTTTGTGATGGGGACTTCAGGGTCGCTTTCAGAACTTGAGGGTTGCTTTGGGGCCTTTAGAGATGATTTTGGGGCCTTTGGGCTTGACTTTGGTCACTCTGGAGGCGTGTTTTTTGGGGCAAAAAGCTCCGTTTTGGCGCGTTTTGCTCCACGATTTTGCGCGTTTTTCGGGCGATCCTTCCCCAATCCCCCCTTTTTTGGGTTTTTTTTTTTCTCTGAGTTCTTTTTTGGGTTTTTTTTTGTTTTCTCACCCTCCTTCCCCCTTTTTTCTCCCCTCTCCCCCCCCTCAGAACCCTCTCCAAGTTTTGGTCAACGCCATCATCAACTCGGGGCCCCGGGAAGACTCCACCCGCATCGGCCGCGCCGGCACCGTGAGGCGCCAAGCCGTGGACGTCTCCCCCCTTCGCCGTGTCAACCAGGTACCCCCCAAAACTCCCACATCCCCCTAAATTGTCCCTCCCTTTGTCCCCGTGTCCCCATAAGTCACTTTTTTGGTCATTTTTTGCCCCTTTTTTAGGCAATTTGGCTCCTCTGCACCGGAGCCCGCGAGGCCGCCTTCCGCAACATCAAAACCATCGCCGAGTGCTTGGCTGATGAGCTCATCAACGCTGCCAAGGTTTGTCCCCCTCTTTTTGTCACCTTTTTGGGGACTTGGGGACACACCAGACCACCCCCTCCCCTCTTTACGAGCATCCTCCCACCCACCCCCTTTTTTTTGGTTTTTCTCCCCAAGGGCTCTTCCAACTCTTACGCCATCAAGAAGAAGGACGAGCTGGAGCGCGTGGCCAAGTCCAACCGTTAGGAAGCCACCACTGCCACCTCCCTCCAATAAATGTCACTTGATGGTGTCACCTCCGTGGCCTTTAAAGGGGGGGGACACAGGAGGTTAGGTGTATTTTTTGGGGGGGGTCTTTGGGGGACACCCACAGAGGGGTTGAGTGCGTCGAGTGGGGACCCTTGAGCTCCATGAGGCTTCGTGTCCTTGTCCCCCCCCTCCCATTGTCCCCAGTTTGTGCCCTTGTCCCCCCCCTTCCCCTGGGGGGGTCCTCAGGTTGTGCCCCCCCTTTTTGCACCCCAGTTTTCCATGGAGCAGCAGCAGGGAGGGGGAAAAGGGGGGGAATGGGGCTGGGAAGGCTCCAGCAGCTCCCCAGGGCAGGGGATTTCTGGGGGGGTTTTGGGGTCTTTCCCCCCCAGCCCAAATACTGGAATTCTTTTTCCTGGGTCCCAGGGGGTTTTGGGGGGGTTGGAGGTTGGAATAATGGGTTTTGGGGCTAAAAACTGTGGGTTTGGGGCTGGAAAATGGGGATTTTGGGGGGCTGGAAAATGGGGATTTTGGGGTGTGAATCCTGGAGTTTTGGGCTGTAACTCGGGTTTTTGGGGTGTAACACAGGGAGGGGGGGTTTGGGGTGTAATTCATGGATTTTGGGGCTGTAACTCGGGTTTTTGGGGTGTAACTCATGGATTTTGGGGTGTAACTCATGGATTGGGGGCTGTAACTCGGGGAGGGGGGGTTTGGGGTGTAATTCATGGATTTTGGGGCTGTAACTCGGGGGGAGGGGGTTTTGGGGTGTAATTCATGGATTTTGGGGCTGTAACTCAGGTTTTGGGGTGTTATTCATGGATTTGGGGGCTGTAACTTGGGTTTTTGGGGTGTAATTCATGGATTTGGGGGCTGTAACTCATGGATTGGGGGCTGTAACTCAGGGGGAGGGGGGTTTTTGGGGTGTAATTCATGGATTTTGGGGCTGTAACTCGGGGAGGTTTTGGGGTGTAATTCATGGATTTTGGGGCTGTAACTCAGGTTTTGGGGTGTAATTCATGGATTTTGGGGCTGTAACTTGGGTTTTTGGGGTGTAATTCATGGATTTGGGGGCTGTAACTCATGGATTGGGGGCTGTAACTCAGGGGAGGGGGGTTTTGGGGTGTAATTCATGGATTTTGGGGCTGTAACTCAGGTTTTGGGGTGTAAATCCTGGATTTTGGGGGCTGAGAAGTTGTGGGGTTTTTTGAGATGTAAATCCTGGATTTTTGGGCTGTAACTCAGGTTTTTGGGGTGTAACTCATGGATTTTGGGGCTGTAACTCGGGGGAGGGTTTTGGGGTGTAATTCATGGATCTCGGGCTGTAACTCAGGTTTTGGGGTGTAATTCATGGATCTTGGGGCTGTAACTCGGGTTTTTGGGGTGTAACTCATGGACTTTGGGGCTGTAACTCATGGATTGGGGGCTGTAACTCGGGGAGGGGGTTTTGGGGTGTAATTCATGGATTTTGGGGCTGTAACTCAGGTTTTGGGGTGTAAATCCTGGATTTTGGGGGCTGTAACTTGGGTTTTTGGGGTGTAACTCATGGATTTGGGGGCTGTAACTCATGGGTTGGGGGCTGTAACTCGGGGAGGGGGGGTTTGGGGTGTAATTCATGGATTTTGGGGCTGTAACTCAGGTTTTGGGGTATAAATCCTGGATTTGGGGGGCTGGGAAGTTGTGGGGTTTTTTGAGATGAAATCCTGGATTTTTGGGCTGTAACTCGGGGGCTTTTTGGGGTGTAACTCATGGATTTTGGGGCTGTAACTCATGGATTGGAGGCTGTAACTCGGGGAGGGGGGTTTTGGGGTGTAATTCGTGGATTTTGGGACTGTAACTCAGGTTTTGAGATGTAAATCCTGGATTTTTGGGGTGTAACTCGGGTTTTTGGGGTGTAACTCATGGATTTTGGGGCTGTAACTCGGGGAGGGGGGGGTTTGGGGTGTAATTCATGGATTTTGGGGCTGTAACTCAGGTTTTGGGGTGTAATTCATGGATTTTGGGGCTGTAACTCAGGTTTTGGGGTGTAATTCATGGATTTTGGGGCTGTAACTCAGGTTTTGGGGTGTAAATCCTGGATTTTGGGGGCTGGGAAGTTGTGGGGTTTTTTGAGATGTAAATCCTGGATTTTGGGGCTGTAACTCGGGGGGGGGAGGGGTTTGGGGTGTAATTCATGGATTTTGGGGCTGTAACTCATGGATTGGAGGCTGTAAGTCGGGGGGGGGTTTGGGGTGTAATTCATGGATTTGGGGACTGTAACTCAGGTTTTGGGGTGTAACTCATGGATTTTGGGGCTGTAACTCGGGGAGGGGGGTTTTGGGGTGTAACTCATGGATTTTGGGGCTGTAACTCAGGTTTTGGGGTGTAAATCCTGGATTTTGGGGGCTGGGAAGTTGTGGGGTTTTTTGAGATGAAATCCTGGATTTTTGGGCTGTAACTCGGGTTTTTGGGGTGTAATTCATGGATTGGGGGCTGTAACTCAGGGGGAGGGGGTTTTGGGGTGTAATTCATGGATTTTGGGGCTGTAACTCAGGTTTTGGGGTGTAATTCATGGATTTTGGGGCTGTAACTCGGGTTTTTGGGGTGTAACTCATGGATTTGGGGGCTGTAACTCATGGATTGGGGGCTGTAACTCGGGGGGAGGGGGTTTTGGGGTGTAATTCATGGATTTTTGGGCTGTAACTCGGGTTTTTGGGGTGTAACTCGTGGATTTTGGGGTTTAACTCATGGATTTTGAGGCTGTAACTCGGGGGGGAGGGTTTTGGGGTGTAATGCATGGATTTTGGGGCTGTAACTGAGGTTTTGGGGTATAAATCCTGGATTTTGGGGGCTGGGAAGTTGTGGGGTTTTTTGAGATGTAAATCCTAGATTTTTGGGCTGTAACTTGGGTTTTTGGGGTGTAACTCATGGATTTTGGGGCTGTAACTCAGGTTTTGGGGTGTAAATCCTGATTTTTGGGGGCTGGGAAGTTGTGGGGGTTTTTGAGATGTAAATCCTAGATTTTGGGGCTGTAACTCTGGTTTTTGGGGTGTAACTCATGGATTTTGGGGCTGTAACTCATGGATTGGAGGCTGTAACTCAGGGAGGGGGGGTCTGGGGTGTAATTCATGGATTTTGGGGCTGTAACTTGAGGGGTTTTGGGGTGTATCTCATGGATTTTGGGGCTGTAACTCAGGGGGGAGGGGGTGTTTGGGTGTAACTCATGGATTTTGGGGCTGTAACTCAGGTTTTGGGGTGTAACTCCTGGATTTTGGGGCTGTACATCCCCCGTTTTGGTTCAGCAGAGGGTGAGGAAGTTGGGGGGACACCCCCCAGCCCCAGGGGGTTGGGGTGTAATTCCGGGGGTAAAACACCACCAGAGGCACAGGAGAAGCAGCAGGGGCCGATTGTCCACTAAAGTGCGACTGTACAGATGAGGAACCCCCGACCCCGGCGCCAACAGTCGGACGGCACCGCCGCCCTCCAACCTACAGCCCCGAGCCCCTCCGCCTGTGCCCACCCCCTCCCTCCCTCCCTTCCCTGCCACCGGTTGTGAGCAACAGTCGGACCGTTCAGCGTCGAGAACAACCGGCTCGGGTTGTAGCAACACCCGTGGGCGCCATGCCGAGGTCGCCGGTCCCACGCGGGGCGATTGTAGGGATGGTTGTGCACTACAGCCTGACTAGATGAGTGTGAGTTAACAGCCTGACACACAAAACTACAGGAAATTCTGCTTGTCTTCCACCTGTTCCCCCCCAGGACCCTGGTCCTGCAGCCACACTTCGCCTGTCTTGACACCGGGTGATGGTGACACCGCTACAGGGGGACTGAAAGGGGTTGGGAGGGGGGGGTGGGTGGTTGCTACACTCGGCTCTGGTTGTGTGGGGGGGTGGAGGGGGGTAGGGGGGAGCAGGGAGGAGCCTGGGGGGGTCTGTCCGGTTGTTCGAGGGCTGGGTGTAGGGGAATTTGGAGGGGTGTAGGGGATGGCTGTAGCGGAGGTAGAGTGAGCTGAGGGGTGTTGGGGAGAACTGTAGGGGGAAGGGGAGGACTGTGGGGGAGGTGGGGTGACTGTAGGTGTGGTGGGATGACTGTAGTGGGGTTGAGGTGACTAGGGGACAGCTCTAGGGGTGTTGAGATGACTGTAGGGTTAAGATTACTGTAGGGGACGACTGTAGGGGGGTTGAGATGACTGTAGGGGGGTTGAGGTGACTAGGGGGGTTTGGATGACTGTAGGGGAAGGCTGTAGGGGTGTTGGATGAGCTGTTACAGGGCTGGGGTGAGTGCAAGGCTGACAGGCTGGCTGTAGGGGTGCTGGGTTGTCTCGCAGAGGAGCCGACTGTAGGAGGCAGGAGCCGACTGTAGGGGTGACAGGACGACTGTAGGTGAGGTCTGAGAGCAGGAAAAACTCACCCCCCAAGTTCAACCCTCACTCTCTCTGCCCCCCCCCCCACCTCCCCCCCTCATTTCCCCACCCTCCAGCTGTGCGGGTGACATCGGGAACACCCGGCTGTTGTTTGAGGGTGTGTGGGAACCCCCTGGAAACAAGAAACAGGGGCAACCCCAAACCACCCTCCCCTCCCCCCCCAAAAAACCCACCCCTGGGCCCACAACCCCAACCCCAGGGGGGGTTGTTGGTTGGTTGGGTGTTGTTTTGGGGGTGGTTCGGGTGTTGTTTTTTTGGGTCACTTGTAGAGGAGATGGACACGGCTCCCATCACAGTTACCCCGCCCCAGTTTGTCCGCCTGTTCCGAGACCAAACAGCGGACGAGGGGGAGGTTGGGTTGATAAAAAGGAGCCTGGGGAGGGGTTGTTGGGCCTGGGGGGGTCTTCAACACCGGGGAAAAATGGTTGTCAGCTTCCCGAGGCGGGTTGGACGACCGCCGGCGGGACCGGAGTTGTTGCCTGTCCTGGAGCTGTTGTCGGAGCTCGGAAACTCGTTCTTCCTTCTAAGGGGTGACAAGAAAAGGGGTTTTTTAGGGTGTTCTGGGGGGTCAGGCAACACCCCAACAACTCTTAGGGGGGTTGGGGACAACCCCAAAGCACCAAAATCCCAACCCAAGGAAGGGTTGGGCCCTCACAGGGTGTTCAACACCCGGAGGCGCAGGGAGCTACAGCCCGACGGGGTTTGGGGGGTTCCCCAACAGCTCCAGGAACCCTCAGGAAAAATTCTGGGGGTTCCTCGCTGCTTTTTTGGGGTTCCTAAAAGTCCAAGCTAAAGTTTTTGGGGTTCCTTGGTGGGGTTTCCCCCTAAAACCCCAAAACTTGGGGGGTTTTTGCTGCTTTTTGGGGGGTTTTCCCACTAAAACCCCAAAATTTGGGGTTTTTTTCTGCTTTTTTGGGTTTTCCCTCCTCAACCCCCAAATTTTGGGTTTTTTCCCCCCCAAATCCTCCCTTTTTGGGGTTCCCACCTCAGCGATGATTTTTTCCAGCTCCCGGTTTTCCTTCTCCAGGAGTCGGGATTTTTCCTCCTCGTTGTTGTTGGTTGACGACCCCGTTTTCATGGTGTCCTGCTGCTCCGACTGCCACTCCCCACGGGTGATCAGCCGACGCATCTACACCCCAACCCCACAGCTCCACGGGTGTCCCCAACACCCAAAACAACACCCGGAACCGGGTGTCCCCTCTGTCCCCCAACACCTCCTCCAGAAAACACCCAGGGACCCAACACCCAACCCAACACCCATGGACCCAACACCCAACCCAACACCCATGGACCCAACACCCAACCCAACACCCAACCAACACCCATGGACCCAACACCCAACCCAACACCCAACCAACACCCATGGACCAAACACCCAAACAAACACCCATGGACCCAACCCGACACCCAACCAACACCCATGGACCCAACACCAGGCCCCAGGTGTCCCCTCTGTCCCCTTCAACCTCCCCCAGAAAACACCTAGGGACCCAACACCCAACCCAACACCCAACCAACACCCATGGATCCAACACCCAGAAAAACCACCCATGGATCCAACACCCAAACAAACACCCATGGACCCAACCCGACACCCAACCAACATCCATGGACCCAACACCCAACCAACACCCATGGACCCAACCTGACACCCAACCAACATCCATGGACCAAACACCCAACCCAACACCCACCCTCAGGTGTCCCCTCTGTCCCCCAACACCTCCCCCAGAAGACACCCATGGGCCCAACACCCAACCGAGGTGTCCCCAACACCTCCAAGACCCTTTTTGGGGCAGAAACCTCAACTTCTGAGGTACAACGTGGGCTGATGGTCCCCCCCACACCCCAGAAGATTTGGGGGGACCCCTCCACCCAAACATCCACTCCCAGGTGTCCCCTCAACCTCCCCCAGAAGACACCCATGGACCCAACACCCAACCGAGGTGTCCCCAACACCTCCAAGACCCTTTTTGGGGAAGAACCCTCAGCTCCTGAGGTACAACGTGGGCTGACGCTTCCCCCCGCACCCCAAAAGACACCCATGGACCCCCCCCCCCAATCAAAGACACCCATGGACCCAACACCCAACCCAACACCCACCCAAGGTGTCTCCAACACCTCCAAGACCCTTTTTGGGGCAGAAACCTCAACTTCTGAAGACCCCCTGAGGTACAACGTGGGCTGATGGTTCCTCCCCCACCCCAGAAGATTGGGGGTGACCCCCCCCACCCCCTAGCTGTCCCCCCCCCTAAAGCACCTTGGGTACGAAGAGCACGACCAGGGTGATGTAGGAGGAGAAGACAACAGCCAAGGAGGCGAAGGCGAAGGCCGCGTCCTGTTGGCTGCTGAGGATCATGGTGACGGGGGCTGTGATGAGGCAGAGGACCTGGGAGGGACAATTTTGGGGGGTTCAGGGGACGAGTTTTGGGGTGAAAAGGGGGAGGGGAAGAGGAAGAATCCCCCCACTCACCGCCACGTTGTAGATGGCCATGCCCACGGCGCGGTGGTCGTTGATCTTCTCGGTGGAGACACTCTTGGTCTCGTAGGCCAAGAAGATGCCCAAGAGGAGGAGAAGGCCCTTGAAGCCATAAAATATCCCTGTGGGGGGCGCAATGCATCGTGGGAGGTCAAGGAGGGGCCTTGATGGGGGCGGCTTGGGGGGGAGGAAACGTGGGTGGGTGATGAGGGACCTCAAGGGGGTCTTCGTGGGTGGTCAAAGACGGACCTCAACGGGGTCTTCGTGGGTGGTGGGACCTTGGGTGGTCCCTGTGGGTGGTGGAACCATGGGAGGTCCCCATGGGTGGTCAAAAGGGACCTCAATGGGGTCTCCATGGGTGGTGGGGCCATGGATGGTCCCCAAAGAGGGACCTCAAGGGAGTCATCATGGGTGGTCAAAGAGGGACCTCAATGGGGTCTTCGTGGGTGGTGGGACCTTGGGTGGTCCCTGTGGGTGGCGGAACCATGGGAGGTCCTCATGAGTGGTCAAAAGGGACCTCAATGGGGTCTCCATGGGTGGTGGGGCCATGGATGGTCCCCAAAGAGGGACCCCAATGGGGTTTTCATGGGTGGTGGGACCTTAAGTGGTCCAAGAGGGACCTCAACGAGGTCTTTGTGGGTGGTGGGACCTTGAGTGGTCCCCGTGGGTGGTGGGAACCATGGGTGGTCCCCAAAGAGGGACCTCAAGGGGGTCTTCATGGGTGGTCAAAGAGGGACCTCAACGGGGTCTTCGTGGGTGGTGGGACCTTGGGTGGTCCCAGTGGGTGGTGGAACCATGGGAGGTCCCCATGGGTAGTCAAAAGGGACCTCAATGGGGTCTCCATGGGTGGTGGGGCCATGGATGGTCCCCAAAGAGAGGGTTTTCATGGGTGGTGGGACCTTGGGTGGTCCCCGTGGGTGGTGGGAACCATGGGTGGTCCCCAAAGAGGGACCTCAAGGGGGTCTTCGTGGGTGGGGGGACCTTGGGTGGTCCAAGAGGGACCTCAAGGGGGTCTTTTTGGGTTGGTCCAAGAGGGTTCTCAATGGAGTCTTTTTGGGTGGTGGGACCTTGGGAGGTCCAAGAGGGACCTCAGTGGGGTTTCCATGGGTGGTGGGACCTTCTGGGGGTGTTTTTGGTGCCCACCCAGCCAGGTGTTCATCTTGGTGGAGCTGCAGTGCTCCAGCTGGGGCAGGATGGAGACATCCGTGTCCGTTTTGGGCTCCTCCTTGGTGAATTCCTGGGAAAAGGGGGGGGGACACCCCCAAAACAACCATGAGAACCCCCCCAAAACCCATGGGTGTCCCCCCCACCCCCCAAAAAAAAAAACACCCCCTTGAACCCCCCCCTCCGTGTCACCAACACCCGCCCAGCATCACCCAACGCCTCCAGCAACCCCCCCAAGACCCCTCCCATGACCCCCCCCAGATACCCCCCACCCCCTTCCCTTTTTGGGGTGTCCCCCCACCCCCCCAAAATAAAAAACACCCCAAAAAACCATCAGCACCCCAAAAAAAAACCCCACACCCCCTTGAACCCCCCCTCCGTGCCACCAACACCCGCCCAGCATCACCCAACGCCTCCAGCAACCCCCCCAAGACCCTTCCCATGACCCCCCCCAGATACCCCCCACCCCCTTCCCTTTTTGGGGTGTCCCCCCACCCCCAAAAAACACCCCAAAATACCATCAGCACCCCCAAAAAAAAAAACCCCACCCCTCAACCCCCCCCTCCGTGTCACCCAACACCCGCCCAGCATCACCCAACGCCTCCAGCGCCCCCCAAGACCCTTCCCATGACCCCCAGATACTCCCCACCCCCTTCCCTTTTGGTGTGCCCCCAACCTCCCGAAAATAAAAAACACCCTAAAACCATCAGCACCCCAAGAAAAAAACACCCCCTCAACCCCCTCCGTGTCACCAACACCCGCCCAGCATCACCCAACGCCTCCAACACCCCCAAGACCCCTCCCATGCCCCCCCCAAAATCCCCCCACCCCTTCCCTTTTTGGGGTGTCCCCCCCACCCCAAAATAAAAAACACCCCAAAAAACCATCAGCACCCCCAAAAATAAAACCCCCACCCCCTTGAACCCCCGCCATGCCACCCAGCACCCGCCCAGCATCACCCAACGCCTCCAGCAACCCCACAAGACCCTTCCCATGCCCCCAAATACCCCCCACCCCCTTCTCTTTTTGGGGTGTCCCCCCCACCCCCCAAAAATAAAAAACACCCCAAAAAACCATCAGCACCCCAAAAAAAAACCCCCCACCCCCTTGAACCCCCCCCCCCGCCATGCCACGCAACACCCGCCCAGCATCACCCAACACCTCCAGCAACCCCTCCAAGACAACCCCCCCAAAAAGAAAACACCTCCCAAGACCCCCCCCTCGACCCCCCCTTTTTCGGGGTGTCCCCCCCGACCCCCCCACCTCGATGGTTCTGTGCAGGGGGTCCAGGATCTGCCAGGTGACCAAGGTGACCACGTCCAAGCCCACCAACAGCCCCACCGTGGCATAGAGTTTCCAGGGCTCCAGGTTCTGCTGAGAGGGTGGGGGTCACCCCAACACCCTGAGGGGGTTGTGTCCCCCCCCAACACCCCGACTGTGTCACCCCTCACCTTCCTCTTCTCCTTTTTCTCCTCTTTCTTGGTGAACACCGTGTGGACCCACCAGATCTTGGTGAACATGCTGCCATAGGCCAGGCTGAAGCCCAACCCCAGGAGCCACAACCGGGCCTGGGGAGATGGGGGAACAGGTGGTTGTAACCCCCCTGGGTCAGTTGTAACCTCCCCTGGTTGGTTGTAGCCCCCCCTGTGCTGGGTACAACCCATGGACCTCCCTGGACAGGAACAGCTCCACTGACAACCTGTTCTGCCACCGATTGTACCCGTCCTTGGCTGTACCTCCAGCTGTTCAACCTCTGACTGTTCCCACCATTGGTGGTGTCCCCACCCCCTGACTCTACCTCTGACTGTTCCTATTCCAACTGTTCTTATTCTAACTGTTCCTCCTCCAACTACCCCATCCTTTGACTGTACCTCCAGCTGTTCCTCCTCCAACTGTCCCCAACCTTGCCTGTATCTCCAACTGGTCTTACTCCAACTGGTCTTACTCCAGCTGTCTCCAACCCTTGCCTGTATCTCTGATTGTTCCTATTCCAACTGTTCCTGTTCCAACTGTTCCTCCTCCAACTACCTCCAACCTTTGCCTGTACCTCCAACTGTTCCCATTCCAACTGTTCCTCCTCCAACTACCCCCAACCCTTGCCTGTATTTCTGATTGTTCCTATTCCAACTGTTCCTCCTCCAACTCTCCCCAACCCTTGCCTGTATCTCCAACTGTTCCTCCTCCAACTGTCCCCAACCCTTGCCTGTATCTCCGACTGTTCCTATTCCAACCATTCCTCCTCCAACTACCCGCAACCTTTGCCTGTATCTCCAACTGTTCCTCCTCCAACTACCCCCAACCTTTGCCTGTACCTCCAACTGTTCCCATTCCAACTGTTCCTCCTCCAACTGTTCCTCCACCAACTGTTCCTCCTCCAACCACCCCCACCCTTCGCCTGTACCTCCAGCAGTCACTCCCCCACTCCCAGCTCGTCCCCTGTCCCCCCGTGTCCCTCCGCCTGTTACCTGACAGACGAAGGGGAACAGCCCAGGCCCGATGTGGTACCCGTCCAATCCCAGGGGGAAGACGGCAGCGAGTGCCAGGGTACAACCCACGGCAGTCATGTTGTTCAGGTAGGGTTGTGAGTTCTGGATGTACCTTTTTTTTAGGGAGGGGGGGGGGAAAAGGAGAAGAAAAGGTGTCACCCAGCCACCGGTGGTGCACAACCATCACCTGACCTCGTGGGACACAACAGGAAACAACCCGACCCCTCTTGTCACCCACAGCTCCACCAAGGTTGGGGTGTTGGTACCACCTCGAGGAGGACACCTTATGACCACCCCAAAAACCATCCCTGGGATTGGGGGAGGGGTCTGACTGACCGGACGTGCCCGTTGTAGATGTTGAAGGCCAAGCAGATGATGGCCAAGAGGATGCCCAAGGAAGCCAACACCGAGACGGAGATGAACAACTTCTGGGAGAGGAACCTGAAGGTTGTGATGACCTTGGTGTAGTCAGCTGGTGGGGCACCACCTGGAGAACCCGGGGGACAACTCAAGGTTGGGATTTTCCCGATGTTTTTCCCTCGTTGGGACCTCCCCAACCCTCCCCTCTTGTCCCCCCCTCACCGATCCACTTGTCGTTGTTGTACCAGGAGAGGTTGTCCTTGGTGCTGTCATAGTAACCAATCTTCTTGTAGACACCTCCTGGGGGGGCAAGGTTGGGGGGTCTGGAGGACCAACAGGCAGCAGGAACAACACCCCCACCCCAAAAAACCAGGAGAACCCCCCCCATCACAGGCTGTTTGGGGGTTGTCACCTGGAGACCATCAGCCCCAGCCCCCTGCTCAAGAAGGACCTTCAGAGGTGTTCAGCCCTGTGGTGGTCTCAGGGTGATGGAGACCCCACCAACACCTCTTGGGAAGCTCCACCAGTTGGTCAAACTGGTTCTTGTTGGCCTCCCAGTAGAGGTTCTCCAAGAGAAAATTTATACTGGGCAGCCCAGTACTGGTCCAGTATCTCCAGATCCCCTCCTCCATCTTCTCTACCACCTCTTGGGCAGCTCCACCGAGGTCCAACTGGTTCCTGATGCACAACTGGAGCCTCCTCTGACTCCAGGAGTTTAAAGAGGACCCCAAGGATATGAAGGGGGGACCCCTGGAATTGGAGAAGGGGTCCCCAGGAGGCTGAGAGGATTAGGGAGGTGCCCACAGCTTTTCCCCAAGCCAGGAGAAGGTGTCCAAGAGTTGACTTCTCCTCTCTAGAGGACTTCCTTGTCCTTGTCCCCAGCTCTTTGTCCCCACTTTTTCACCTCCCTCCCTCCAGCACACTCAGGAGGAGGTGGTGAGGCCACACGTGGCCCAAGGGTGTGGAAAAAGGGCCCCACGTTGGGCCCCCACCCCTCGAGGCTGTGAGGGGGCCTCGTGGGATCCTTGGTGACAAACAGGGTGACGAGGTGACAGTGCCACTCACCTTGGAGCTGCTCAATGAGGGTCCAGGCCATGCGGGAGCCACTGGCATCAAAGACAACGTGACCCTGTGGGGGGAGGGGATGGAGATGGGGGTCACCCCCACCCCCACCCAGCAGGGGACAGGAAATAGCCCCAAAATGGGGCTGGGAGAAGGTTTTCTATGGGGCGGTTGAGGTGGCTCATGAAGAGCACCCACTGACCAACTCCTCAAGACACCTCAACCACCACATCAAAGATGGGGGTTCTGGGGACATGGGGGACCTTCAGGGGACAGAGGAGGGGCAGGGGGTGGGTAGGGTCCCCGTTGGGGCCAACCAATCAAAAGGCAGAGGAGTTGAGGGCAGAAAAGTGAACATTTTCTTCGGGGTGTTGAGGTGGCTCATGAAGAGCACCCATTGACCAACTCCTCAAGACACCTCAACCACATCAAAGATGGAGGTTTTGGGGACACCTGGGGACCAAAGGAGGGGCAGGGGGTGGGCAGGGTCCCCATTGGGGCCAAGCAACCAAAAAGCAGAGGAGTTGAGGGTAGAGGTGTGAACATTTTCTTGGGGGGGTTTGAGGTGGCTCAAGAAGAACACCCATTGACCAACTCCTCAAGACACCTCAACCACATCAAAGATGGAGGTTTTGGGGACATGGGGGACCTTCAGGGGGACAAGAGGAGGGGCAGGGGGTCCTGATTATGGCCAATCAACCAAGAGACCCTCAAAGGTAGAGGAGTGAACATTTTCTTGGGGGGTTTGAGGTGGTTCATGAAGAGCACCCATTGACCAACTACTCAAGGCACCTCAACCACCACATCAAAGATGGAGGTTTTGGGGACCAAAGGAGGGACAGGGGGTGGTCAGGGTCCCCATTTTGACCACCCACCGAGACTCCCTCGAAGGCAGAGGAGTTGAGGGCTCGGTAGATCTCATCAGTGATGTTTTTGTTGTTGTAGTTGAAGTCCTCCAAACGCAGCCCCTTCTTCACCAGCTCCGTGGAGGTCTTGTTGAGGGCCAAGGCCAAGGCCCAAATGGCGTCGTAGGCCAAAGGAGCCTCCTGGAAGCCTCCAGTCTCCTCAGGGTTCTTCCCCAACCTCTTCTGAAGCTTCTCGATGAATTCCTGGGAGGTCTGGGAGGGGGAAGGAAGAGGTGAGGTGGGTGGGGGTGAGGGGTTGGGTTTGGGTTTGATTTGGGGTTGGGTTGGGGTTGGGGTTGGGTTGGGGATGGGTTTTGGGTTGAGTTGGGGTTGGTTTTAGGTTTGGGTTGAGTTAGGGTTAGGTTTTGGGTTTGGGTTTAGGGTAATCGTTAGAGTTTGGTTTGGGTTTGGGGTTGGATTAGGGTTTAGTGTTAGGGTTTAGGGTTAAGTTTTGGGTTCAGGGTTTATGGTTTGGGTTTGGGTTGGATCTGGGTTGTTTTGGGGTTGGGTTTGGTTTGGGATTGGGGTTGGGTTGAGGTTGGGTTTTGGGTTGAGTTTGGGTTGGGTTTAGGGTTGGGGTTGGGTTGGGCTTGGGTTGGGGTTGGGTTTATGTTTAGCTTTTGGGTTTGGATTAAGGTTTAGGGTTAGGGTTTGGGTTTAGGTTAGATTTAGGGTTTGGGTTTGGGTTTGGGTTTGGATTTGGATTTGGGTTTGGTTTTGGGTTGGGTTTGGGTTGTGGTTGGGTTGGGTTGGGTTTGGGTTAGGGTTAGATTGTAGGGTTTACAGTTTAGGGTTTAGGGTTTGGGTTTGGGTTGAGGTTTGAACTTGGGTTGGGATTGGGTTTAGGGTTTAGGGTTAGAGTTTGGGTTAGGGTTGGGGTTGCGTTGGGTTGGGGTTGGGGGTTGGGGTTGGGTTTGGGTTTAGCATTAGAGTTTGGGTTTGGGGTTTAGGGTTAGGGTTTGGCTTTAGGGTTAGGATTAGAGTTAGGGTTAGGCTCTGGTTTTGGGGTTGGGTTGGGTTGAGGCTGGTTTTGGGTTGGGTTTGGGTTGGGTTTATGTTTAGATTTTGGGTTTTGGTTACGATTAGGGTTAGAGTTTGGGTTTAGGGTTCAGGGTTAGGGTTAGCATTTGTCTTTGGGTTATGGTCGGGCTTAGGGTTTATGGGTAAGGTTTGTCTCAGGGTTTAGGGTTAGGGTTAGGTTCTGGGTTAGAGTTTAGGGTTTAGGGTTAGGGTTTGGGCTAGGGTTTAGGTTTGGGCTCAGGTTGGGTTAGGGTTAGAGTTTTGGGGTTGGATTAGTGTTAGGATTAGGGTTAGAGTTTGGGTTTGGTTTGGGGATTAGAGTTAGGGTTAGGATTAGGGTTTAGGGTTGTAGTTAGGGTTTGGCTTTGGGTTATGGTTAGGGGTAGGGTTAGGGTTTATGTTTTGGCTTTAGGTTTGGGTTAGATTTAGGGTTAGGATTTTGTGTTTGGGTTGGGTTTTGGGTTAGGGTGTGGTGTGTGTTTAGGGTTAGATTTAGAGTTTGGGTTCGGGTTTTGTGTTAGGGTTTGGGTGTGGGTTTAGGGTTGGATTTAGGGTTCGGGTTAGGTTTAAGGTTTGGGTTCAGGTTTGGGTTAGGGTTTTGGGTTAGGGTTAGGTTTTGGATTTGGTTTTGTGTTTGAGTTGGGGGCTAGGGTTTGGCTTTAGGGTTAGGATTAGGGTTACGTTCTGGGTTTGGTTTTGGGTTTGTTTGGGTTTGGGTTTAGGGTTAGGTTTTAGATTTGGGTTTGGGGTTTGGGTTTGGTGCCGTGTGTCCCCCAAGCCCCCTGTACCATGTTGGAGATGCTTCGGGTGTTCTCGGGGTTGAGCATGACGATCTCGGTGGTCACGTGACCTTCCACCGCCTCTGCCATCTCGGCCTCGGTGCAGTTGATGGCCGGGTCCTTGATCCGGAACCAGTTGTCAGCGTACCAGCCAATCAGGAACCAGACGTACTTCTTCCCATACAGCTTCTCCTTGTACACCTGAGGGGCCCAAAGGCTCTTCAACTTCCATCCCAAAATCCCAACATCCATCCCAACATCCATCCATCCATCCATAGATCCATCCATCCATCCCAACATCCATCCATCCATCCCAACATCCATCCATAGATCCATCCACAGATCCATCCCAACATCCATCCATCCCTCCCTCCATCCATCCATCCATTTTCCATCCATTTTCCATCCCTCCCTCCATCCATCCATTTTCCATCCCTTTTTCCCTCCCTCCCTCCATCCATAGATCCATCCATTCATCCATCCCAACATCCATCTATAGATCCATCCATCCATCCATCCATCCATCCATCCATCCATCTCTCCCTCCATGATTTTTCCATCCATCCCTCCATCCATTTTTCCCTCCATCCCTTTTTCCCTCCCTCCCTCCATCTATCCCTCCATCCATAGATCCATCCATCCATCCATCCCAACATCCATCCATCCATCCATCCATCCCAACATCCATCCACAGATCCATCCCTCCATCCATCCATCCATTTTCCATCCCTCCATCCATCCCTCTATTTTTCCATCCATTTTTCCCTCCATCCCTTTTTCCCTCCCTCCCTCTATCCCTCCATCCACAGATCCATCCATCCATCCATCCCAACATCCCTCCATCCATCCCAACATCCATCCACAGATCCCTCCCTCCCTCCATCCATCCATCCATCCATTTTCCATCCCTCCCTACATCCCTATTTTTCCATCCCTTTTTCCCTCCCTCCCTCCATCCATAGATCCATCCATCCATCCCAACATCCATCCATAGATCCATCCACAGATCCATCCCTCCATCCATCCATCCATCCATCCATCCATCCATCCATCCATTTTTCCATCCATTTTCCATCCCTCCCTCTATCCCTCCCTCCATCCATAGATCCATCCATCCATCCATCCATCCATCCATCCCAACATCCATCCATAGATCCATCCATCCATCCATCCATCCCTCCACCCATTTTTCCATCCATCCCTCCATCCCTCCATCCATCCATCCATCCATCCATCCCTCCATCCATCCATCCATCCATCCATCCATCCATCCATCCATCCATCTCTCCCTCCATGATTTTCCCCTCCATCCACCCCTCCATCCCCCTTTCCCTCCATCCATCCCCCATCCAATCCCCATCCCCAACTTCCTGGAGCCCTTTTCCCACTTTTCCCACTCCCTCACCTCACAGAAAACTTTCCGGGCTTCCGTCTCATAGAAGAGCCCCACGATGATCCGGGCATCCTGGCGCTGCAGGGACACAAATCCCACCCTTTCCTCCTCTCCTATTGGCTCCTCCTCACCCTCCTCATTTGCATACATTTCCATACACCACCACAGAGACCTCGCCAAGAACTCAACGCGCGCTCCTCGGCGTCGCTCCTCAACTCCTTGGAAAAATCCCCCTGGATGCTCGGGATTTTTTTGGGGGGGGTCTCTGCTCGCTTTGGGATCTCACCCACACCCATCTCCCACCCGTGGGTGCTCCACGGGTGGGTGGGTCTCACCTTGAGGTTCTTGACGGGGGCGGCGGGGTCGGAGAAGAAGCTCTGGCGGAAGGTGATCTCCAACCCTGCTTCCTTCACCCTCTGGTCCAGGTCATCCAGGGTCTGCGTGGGTGGGGGGTGGGTGGGTGGGTGGGTGTGTGAGTGGGGTGGGTGGGGGTGGGGGACAAGTGGGTGGGCATGGGTGGGTGGGTGGGGGAAGGTGCAGGGAGGGAGGAAAGAGAGCATGGAGTGGGGTTGGGGGGCACCAAGTGGGGCATGGGGGAAGGGTTGGGGGATTTTGGGTGGGGGGAGCGTGGGTGGGGTGGGGTCACCACTGTGGGGTCAACACTGGGGTCACCACCGTGGGGTCACCAGCGTGGGGTCACTATGGGGTCACCAGCGTGGGGTCAACACTGTGGGGTCACCACCGTGGGGTCACCACCGTGGGGTCACCACCGTGGGGTCACTATGGGGTCACCAGCGTGGGGTCACAACAGTGGAGTCACCAGTGTGGGGGCAACACTCTGGGGTCACCAGTGTGGGGTCACTATGGGGTCACCAGTGTGGGGTCATCACTGTGGGGGCACCACTATGGGGTGGGTGTTGGGTGCGTGTTGGGTGGGCATTGGGTGGGTGTTGGGTGAGTGTTGGGTGGGTGTTGGGTGGGTGAGTGTTGGGTGGGCGTTGGGTGGGCGTTGGGTGGATGTTGGTTGGGTGCTTGGGTGAGTGTTGGGTGGGTGTTGGGTGGGTGAGTGTTGGGTGAGTGTTGGGTGGGTGTTGGGTGGGCGTTGGGTGGGCGTTGGGTGGGCGTTGGGTGGGTGAGTGTTGGGTGGTTGGTTGAGTGTTGGGTGGGTGTTGGGTGGTTGTGGTTGTTGGGGGCGTGTTGGGTGGGTGCTGGGTGGGTGTTGGGTGGGTGAGTGTTGGGTGGGCGTTGGGTGGGCGTTGCATGGATGTTGGTTGGGTGGTTGGGTGAGTGTTGGGTGGGTGTTGGGTGGGTGAGTGTTGGGTGTGTTTTGGGTGGTTGTTGGGTGGTTGTTGGGTGCGTGTTGGGTGGGTGCTGGGTGGGTGTTGGGTGGGTGGGGGGTTCTTACCGAGGTGAAGACCTCCGTGGTCTGCTGGATGGTGGCGATCTTGGTCCAGCCCCACTTCTTGAAGAGCTGGACACGGGTGGGGTTGTGCAGCGTGGCCGAGGGGTGGGTGCGGAAGAAGGTGGGGAAGCGCTGGCGGTTGGAGAGGGCGGGGGAGCTGGAGCCGTAGGACAGCTGGAAGAAAGGGGAGGGGGTGTAGCACCCAACAGGCGGCTTCACCCAATAGTTGGCATCACCCAAAAAAAAAAGGGCATCAACCAATAGGCACCATCACCCAACAGTTGTCACCATCACCCAACAGTTGTCACCATCACCCAACAGTTGTCATGGTCACCCAACAGTCACCATCACTCAACAGTCACAGTCACCCAACAGTTGTCACCATCACCCAACAGTTGTCACCATCACCCAACAGTCATGGTCACCGAATAGTCACCATCACCCAACAGTCACAGTCACCCAACAGTCACAGTCACCCAACAGTCACCACCATCACTCAACAATTGTCACCATCACCCAACAGTTGTCACCATCACCCAACAGTTGTCACCATCACCCAACAGTCATGGTCACCCAATAGTCACCATCACCCAACAGTCACCGTCACTCAACAGTCACAGTCACCCAACAGTCACAGTCACCCAATAGTCACCATCACCCAACAGTCACAGTCACCCAACAGTCACAGTCACCCAACAGTCACCATCACCCAACAGCTGTCACTCAACAGCTGTTGTCAGCACCCAACACCGATCACCAACCCCCACCCTGACCCTGTAGCTCCCCCATCAACTGCCTCAGGGCAACAACCTGAGGGCAACAACCTCAAGAGAAGCAACACCACCCCTGGGGACATTTTGGGGACATTTCTGGGGACATTCTGGGGACATTTTGGGGGGTTCCTCACCAGGATGAGGTACCACATCCGAGCAGCCTCAACCACCAGCAGGGAAATGGGGTGAAGGATGGGTCCCCATCTCCTAGGACCTCTTGGGGACTTTGGGGACATTTTGGGGACATTCTGGGGACATTTTGGGGGGTTCCTCACCAGGATGAGGTACCACATCTGAGCAGCCTCAACCACCAGCAGGGAAATGGGTTGAAGGATGGGTCCCCATCTCCTAGGACCTCTTGGGGACTTCGGGGACATTTTGGGGAACCAGGAGGTCAGGACACCTCTGGGGACATTTTGGGGACATTCTGGGGACATTCTGGGGACCACCATGAGGTTTCACATCCGAGCAGCCTCAACCACCAGCAGGGAAATGGGGTGAAGGATTGGTCCCCATCTCCTAGGACCTCTTGGGGACTTTGGGGACATTTTGAGGACATTTTGGGGAACCAGGAGGTCAGGACACCTCTGGGGACATTCTGGGGACATTCTGGGGGGTTCCTCACCAGGATGAGGTTTCACATCTGAGCAGCCTCAACCACCAGCAGGGAAATGGGGTGAAGGATGGGTCCCCATCTCCTAGGACCTCTTGGGGACTTTGGGGACATTTTTGGGGAACCAGGAGGTCAGGACACCTCTGGGGACCTTTTGGGGACATTCTGGGGACATTTTGGGGACCACCATGAGGTTTCACATCTGAGCAGCCCCAACCACCAGCAGGGAAATGGGGTGAAGGATTGGTCTCCATCTCCTAGGACCTCTTGGGGACTTTGAGGACATTCTGGGGACATTTTTGGGGACATTCTGCTCACCACGATGAGGTTCCACATCCGAGCAGCCTCGGCCACCAGGGTGGAGACGCTGCTGCAGCCTGGCATCAGGATGATCTTGATGGGGTCGTTGTAGAGCAGCTCGTAGAGGTACTTGGTGGCCTGGCCAGGGTCACACTGGGACAGGGAGGGGACACAGGCAGGGGGGTTGGGGACACCCCCAAAAAGCCACCTCCCAGTATAAAGCATCAGTTCCCAGTATAAACCAGCATTTCCCAGTATAAAGCGGTCCTTTCTAGTATAATCCATCCTTTTCTCCCAGTATAAACCATCTCTTCCCAGTATAAACCATCCCCTCCCAGTATAAACCATTTCCTCCTAGTATAATCCATCCTTTTCTCCCAGTACAAACCATCACTTCCCAGTATAAACCATCACGTCCCAGTATAAGCCATTCCCTCATAGTATACCCCATCCTTTTCTCCCATTATAACCCATCCCTCCCAGTATAACCCATTCTCTCCCAGTATAACCCATCCCTTCCTCCCAGTATACCCCTCCCAGTATAACCTATCCTTTCCCAGTATAACCCATCCCTTCCTCCCAGTATAACCCCTTTTCTCCCAGTATAACCCATTCCCTCCCAGTATAACCCATTCCCTCCCAGTATAACCCATCCCTTTCTCCCAGTATAACCCCTTTTCTCCCAGTATAACCCATTTCCTCCCAGTATAACCCATCTTTTCCCAGTATAACCCATCCCTTCCTCCCAGTATAACCCATCCCTTCCTCCCAGTATAACCCCTTTTCTCCCAGTATAACCCATTCCCTCCCAGTATAACCCATCTTTTCCCAGTATAACCCATCCCTTCCTCCCAGTATAACCCCTTTTCTCCCAGTATAACCCATTCCCTCCCAGTATAATCCATTCCCTCCCAGTATAACCCAGTTAGGGATGAACTGGGGCACCCTGGGGTGTTTGTGTCCCCAGTCCCTTCCCCCCCCCCTCGGGGGGTCCCTGAATAATTCAGGACAAGCTGGGCCCGGAAAGGCAACGGTTGCCATGGCAACCCAGCACCGGCTGTTCCCATGGCAACCGGGCTGGACCGGGAGAAAAGGGGGAGGAAAAAAAGGAAGGAGACAAAGGGGATAGAGGAAAGAAATAGGGAAAGAAAGAAAAGAGGGGAAAAGAGGGACAAAAGAGAAGACAAAAATGGAGGACAAGGGGACAAGGGATGAGCCCCCTCTTCACCTTGAGCTCTCTGCCCTCCTCATCCTCCCCACACCCCCTGCCCCATGACTCCCCCAGAGCCCCCCCAGTGCCTCCCCATGCCCCCCCAGTGCTTCACAGCCCCAGCTCTGCTGCCACCCCCCCTCCATCCAATGGTGTTGCCCCCTCCCACTCTGCTCCCCTGTCCCCCCCTCCTCATCTCCATCACCTCTTGATCCACCCCCCCCCCGAAATCTGTCACCTTTTGATGTCCCCCTACCCCATTCCCACCCCCCCATCCCCTCCTGCTGTCCCCTACCCCATCCCCACCCCCCCATCACCTCCATCACCCCTAAATGTCCCCCAACCCCATCCCCACCCCCCCATCCCCTCCTGCTGTCCCCTACCCCATGTCCAGCATCCCCACCCCCTCCATCACCTCCTGCTCTCCCTTTACCCCATCCCCACTCCCCCCATCACCCCTTAATGTCCCCAAACCCTATGTCCAGCACCCCCCATCCCCCCTAAATGTCCCCCAACCCCATCCCCACCCCCCCATCACCTCCATCACCCCTTCATGTCCCCCTACCCCATTCCCACCCCCCCATCCCCTCCTGCTGTCCCCTACCCCATCCCCATCACCCCTTAATGTCCCCCGACCCCATCCCCACCCCCCCATCACCTCCATCACCCCTTCATGTCCCCCTACCCCATCACCTCCTGCTCTCCCCCTACCCAATCCCCATCCCCCCCCCAAATCTGTCACCTTTTCATGTCCCTTTACCCCATCCCCCCACCTCCCCACCACCCCTTCACGTCCCCCTACCCCATTCCCATCAACCCCTAATGTCCCTCTACCCCAACCTCCCCCCCCCCACTTCTGTCACCTCCTGCTGTCCCCCTACCCCATCCTCACCCCCCCATCACCTCCTGCTCTCCCTTTACCCCATCCCCACCACCCCCCAATGTCCCCCTACCCCATTCCCACCCCCACCCCTAAAATCCATCACCTCCTGCTGTCCATTTACCCCATCCCCACCCCCCTCATCACCTTCATCACCCCTTCATGTCCTCCAACCCCCCAAATCCATCACCTCCTGCTCTCTGTTTACCCCATCCCCACCCCCCCATCACCCCTTGATGTCCCCCTACCCCATCCCCACCCCCCCAAATGTCCCCCTACCCCACCCCCATCTCCTCCCTCACCTCCTGCTCTCCCTTTACCCCATCCCCACCCCCCCATCACCCCTAAATGTCCCCCTACCCCATCCCCAGCACCCCCTAATGTCCCCCTTCCACATCCCCATCATTTCCATCACCTCCTGCTGTCCCCCTACCCGATCCCCAGCCTCCCCCTCATCTCCATCACCTCCTGCTGTCCCTTTACCTCATCCCCACCACCCCCCACCATCTCCATCACATTTTGATGCCCCCCCCATCACTTCCATCACCTTTTGATGTCCCCCTACCCCATCCCCATCCCCTCTATCACCTCCTCCTGTCCCCCAACCCCATTCCCACACCCCCATCACCGCCTGCTGTCCCTTTACCCCATCCTCATCACCTCCTGCTCTCCCCCTACCCAATCCCCACCCCCCCAAATCCATCACCTCTTAATGTCCCTTTACCCCATCCCCCCCATCATCTCCCTCCCCATCACCTCCATCACCCCTAAATGCCCTTTACCCCATCCCCACTCCCCCAAATGTCCCCCTACCCCATCCCCATCACCTCCATCACCTCCTGCTCTCCCTTTACCCCATCTCCACTCCCCCATCACCCCTTAATGTCCCCCTACCCCATCCCCACCACCTCCTAATGTCCCCCCACCCCATCCCCATCACCTCCTGCTGTCCCTTTTCCCCACCCCCACCACCCCCCAATGTCCCCCTACCCCATCCTCACCCCCCGCATCACCTCCTGCTGTCCCCCTACCCCATTCCCACCCCCCTCATCACCTCCATCACCCCTTAATGTCCCTCTACCCCATTCCCACACCCCCATCACCCCCTAATGTCCCCCCCTACCCCATCCCCATCACCTCCATCACCTCCTGCTGTCCCCTTACCCCATCCCCACCTCCCCCATCACCTCCATCACCCCTTATGTCCCCATCCCCACCCCCCCATCATCCCCCTACCCCCTCCCCTTCCCCTTTAATCCCCCCCTCACTTTGCTGTCGTGATGGATGAGTTTGAGCTCGTAGTCGGGGAGGATGTCGGGCCGGTTGTTGATGTCCTCCAGGGCCATCCGGACGGCGGGCAGACAAGCTTGCCCCCCCGGCCACCCCCCACTCATGGGGAAAAGGGCCCCGACGTGAACAGCTTTCCGGACACCCCCTCCCCCCGCTGCTGTCGCCGACATCGTCCGAGTCGACGATAAAAGCGACAGAAAGCTGAGAACCACCGGGAAGCACCCGGCGGGGACCGGCCCGGCCCTCGCCATCCCCAGGGAGGGGAAGGGGAGGTCAGGAGGAGGAAGAGGAGGAGGAGGGAGAGGGAGGAAGGGTGGGGGGCATGGTGGGGGGAAGGGGATCGGGAGGGGGGAAATGGGGAGGAAAAAGGGGGAAATGGGATTGGGAGAGGGGGGAATGGGAAGAGGGGGAAATGGGGAGGAAGAAGGGGGTATGGGGAGGAAAAGGGGAATGGGAAGAGGGGGAAAATGGGGTGGGAGGGGGGGAAATGGGGAGTGGGGAAAATGGGGAGGAAGAGGGGAAAATGGGGAGGAAGAAGGGGAAATGGGGAAGAAAAGGGGAATGGGAAGAGGGGGGGAAATGGGATGGGAGGGGGGAAAAATGGGAAGAGGGGGAGAAATGGGATGGAGAGGGGAAAACTAGGAGGGGTGGGCAAAGGGTGAAGAGAAGGATGGGGAAAAAAACCGGGATGAGGGGAGGGAAATAATGGGATGAAGGCAGGGAAATAACGGGGGGGGGGGGAGGGTGGAATGGAAAGATGGGGGGGAAAAAAAAAGGGGTGGGGAATGAAGGGATGGGGGAAAAAAATAAGGGATGAGAAATCAGGGGATGGGAAGAGGAAAAGTGGGGGGATGGGGATGGAAAAAAAAGGGGATGGAGAAGGGAAAAGAGGAGGGCAGGGAAAAGGAGGGATGGGAAATGAGGAAAAGCAGAGGGATTGGGGAAAGGGGGAGGTGGTGGGATGGGAAATGAGGAGGATGGAAAAAAAGAGGGATGAGGGGCGAGCAGGAGAGCGGGGAGGGCCGGGAAGGAGAGGAGGGAGAAAAGGGGGAGGGCCGGGAAAAAAAAAAAACAAAAAAAAACCAGGGAGGGGAAAGAGGGAGGATGGGAAAGGGAGGAAAAATCCGAGCTGAGCGGTGGAGAGGGATGGGAGGAGCTGGGAGAGGTGGGAGGAGGAGGAGGAGCAGGAGGAGGAGGGAGAAGGAGGAGCAGGACGATGGAGGAAGATGGAGGAGGAGGAGGATGGAGGAGAAGGAGGAGGATGGAGGAGGATGGAGGAGGAGGAAGAGGAGGAAGAGGAGGAGGAAGGGAATGGAGGAAGGGGATGGAGGATGGAGGAGGAGGAAGAGGAGGATGAAGGAGGAGAAGGAAGAGGAGGAGGATGGAGGAGGAGGAAGAGAAGGGAGGAGGAGGAAGGAGGATGGAGGATGAAGGAGGATGGAGGAAGAGGAGGAGGAAGGAGGATGAAGGAGGAGCAGGAGGAGGAGGATGGAGGAGGAGGAAGAGGATGGAGGATGGAGAAGGAGGGGGGAGGATGGGGGAGGAGGAAAGAGGAGGAGGAAGAAGAGGAGGAAGAAGAGGAGGAAGAAGAGGAGGAAGAAGAGGAGGAAGAAGAGGAGGAAGAAGAGGAGGAAGAAGAGGAGGAAGAAGAGGAGGAAGAGGATGGAAGAGGAGGATGAGGATGGAGGAAGAGGAGGAGGATGGAGGAGGAGGAAGAGAAGGGAGGAGGAGGAAGGAGGATGGAAGAGGAGGAAGAGGAGGGAGGATGAAGGAGGATGGAGGAGGATGGATGAGGAGGATGGAGGAAAGGGGAGGAGGAGGATGGAGGAGGAGGATGGAGGAGGAGGATGAAGGAGGAAGGAGGAGGATTGGGGAGGACTGGGGATGAAGGAGTAGGAGGATGGAGGAGGAGGAGGAAGCAAGGAAGGCTTGGAGGGAGGGAGGAGGAGGATGAAGGAGAAGGATGGGGGAGGATTGGGGAGGAAGAGGAGGAGGAGGAGCAGGAGGATGGAGAAGGAGGAAGAGGATGGAGGAGGAGGAGGGAGCGAGGAAGGCTTGGAGGAGGAGGGGGGAGGAAGATGAGGGAGAAGGATGGAGGAGGATGAAGCAGGAGGATGGGGAGGATTGGGGAGGAGGAGGAGCATGATGGAGGAAGAGGGGGGAGGATGGAAGAGGATGAAGGAGGAGGAGGAAGAAGAGGAGGAGGATGGAAGAGGAGGAGGAGGAGGAGGATGGAGGAGGAGGGGAAGGAAGAGGGGGAGGAAGAGGGGGGAGGAAGAGGAGGAGAATGAAGGAGGATGGAAGAAGATGGAGGAGGAGGAGGAAGGAAAAAGAGGGGGGAGGATGGAGGAGGAGGAGGAGGAAGATGGAGGAGGAGGGGGGAGGATGGAGGAGGATGAAGGAGGAAGAGGATGGAGGAGGAGGAGGAAAGAGGAGGGAGGGTACACCCGGGGAGGGCCTCACCTGGGACATGGCGCCGTTCTGCAGGGGGGAAACTGAGTCACACAGAGACCCCCCCCGTATGGTCACATCAGGGACCCCCAGAAGGGTCCAAACACCCTCCCCCCCCTTGTGGGTCCCCCACCCAAGGGACCCCCAACCCCCCCATAACCCCACGAGGACCTGACCAGGGACCTCCAACCCCCCCAACACCCCCGAGGACCTGATCAGGGACCCCCAACACCCCCTGAGGACCTGAACCCCCACCCAAGGGACCCCCAACACCCCCGAGGACCTGATCAGGGGCCCCCAACACCCCTGAGGACCTGAACCCCCACCCTGGGGACCCCCAACACCCCTGAGGACCTGATCAGGGACCCCCAACACCCCCTGAGGACCTGAACCCCCACCCAAGGGACCCCCAACACCCCTGAGGACCTGATCAGGGACCCCCAACACCCCTTGAGGACCTGAACCCCCACCCTGGGGATCCCCCAACACCCCCGAGGACCTGCTCAGGGACCCCCAACACCCTCTGAGGACCTGAACCCCCACCCAAGGGACCCCCAACACCCCCGAGGACCTGACCAGGGACCCCCAACACCCTCTGAGGACCTGAACCCCCACCCTGGGGACCCCCAACATCCTCTCAGGACCTGACCAGGGACCTCCAACACCCCCTGAGGACCTGTCCAGGGACCCCCAACACCCCCTGAGGACCTGTCCAGGGACCCCCAACACCCCCCGTGGACCTGACCAGGGACCCCCCAGGCTCTGGGTACCCCACTCACGCTCGCAGACAGGTTTTGGGGTGCTCCAGCGCCCCAGTTTGGTGCAGTTGCTGCGGGTGCTGCCCAACAGGCGGAACCCGGGGTTACAGGTGTACTCTGTCCACGTCCCCTCCACCGGTACCCTCTCCATCCCCCGTGTCACCACCTGCCCATTCTCCAGGCTGAGGTGCATTTTGGGACAGGTCCTCACTGGTTTGGGGGGTAAAGGGTGAGGGAGGAGGGGTGAAAACTACAGCTTTACTCCTGGGGTAACCCCCAGAGGAACTTGGGAGGGGAGTGGGGGTCATAAAGGTGATGGGGAGATGGGGAGGGTGACAAGGATGGGGAGGGTGACAAGGATGGTGAGGGTGACAAGGATGAGGATGGAGGTGGTGACAAGAATGGGGATGTTGACAGTGCTAAGGATGGTGACAGTGACAAGGACAGAGATGTGATGGTGACAAGGATGGAGATGGTGACAAGGGTGGTGACAGTGACAAGGGTGGTGACAGTGACAAGGATGAGAATGTGATGGTGACAAGGATGGTGAGAGTGACAAAGATGGAGATGGTGACAGTGACAAGGGTGGTGACGGTGACAAGGATGGGGATGTGATGGTGACAAGGATGGAGATGGTGACAAGGGTGGTGACAGTGACAAGGGTGGTGACAGTGACAAGGATGGGGATGTGATGGTGACAAGGATGGAGATGGTGACAAGGGTGGTGACAGTGACAAGGGTGGTGACAGTGACAAGGATGGGGATGTGACGGTGACAAGGATGAGAATGTGATGGTGACAAGGATGGTGAGAGTGACAAAGATGGAGATGGTGACAGCGACAAGGATGGAGATGTGATGGTGACAAGGATGGAGAGGGTGACAAGGAAGGTGACAGTAAACAAGGATGGAGATGGTGACAAGACTGGTGACAGTGACAAGGATGGAAATACGATGGTGACAATGCCAAGGAGGGTGAGGGTGACAAGAATGGGGATGTTGACAGTGCTAAGGATGGTGACAGTGACAAGGATGGAGATGTGATGGTGACAAGGATGGGCATGTGATGGTGACAAGGATGGTGACAGTGACAAGGATGGGGATGGTAACGAGGATGGAGATGTGACAGTGACAAGGATGGGAATGTGATAGTGGCAAGGATGGGGCTGGAGATGGAGATGGTGACAAGGATGCGGATGTGACAGTGACAAGGACAGATGTGATGGTGACAAGGATGGGGATGGTGACAAGGAGGGTGAGGGTGACAATGATGGAGATGTGATGGTGCCAAGGATGAGAATGTGATGGTGCCAAGGATGGTGACAGTGCCCAGGGTGGTGAGGGTGACAAGGATGGAGATGTGATGGTGACAAGGATGGTGACAGCACCAAGGACGCCGAGAGCACCGATGGTTGCGCCGGTGCCGGGTGTCGCAGGGCCGGTGCCTGCAGGTGGCAGGGCTGTGAGCAGGGGTGTCGGGGGTGGTTGGGGTGACACTCACGGCAGCGGCTGGGCTGTGCCATGGCTGTCCAGGTGCCATCCCGTTGACACTTCCGGACCTTGGGCCCCAGGATCTGGCGCTCGGGGCGACAGACGTACTCGATCTCGTAGTCGAAGGGGAGGAACCGGATGCTCTGCACCTCCTCGGGGGTCAAACCCCGGTACCGGATACCCCCGTCCCGTGGGGGGTGGATGATTTGGCACCCTGGGGGGAGGGGGAGAGGGTGGCGTGACGCTCGTGTCACCCCAAAGACCCCCAGGCATTGAGGTATCACCCACCTTCCGTCAGGTTGACGTGGACACCCGCCCCGCCGGGCTGGGAGTTGAGGAGGAGGAGCAACAACACCTGGAGCATCTGCAGGGGACAAGCCGGGGTTTAGGGGGGGGGACGTTGTCACCTCGACGGGACAACACCCCCTGGGTGCTGAACACCCAGTAGAGTACCCCCAAAGTGCCCTGTTTGGGGAAAGGCACCCACGGGAGGGTGGTTCGGCCTCCCCCGTGGGGTGTGTGGCCTGTGGAGAACACCCCATGGAGTGTACACCCGAAAGTACACCTGATAGAGTACACCCAAGAGTACACCCTATAGAGAGTAGCCTGACAGTACACCTGAGAGAACACCCCATAGAGAGTACACCCGATAGAGAGTACAACTTAGAGAGAGTAACCTGATAGAGTACAGCCAAGAGTACACCCTATAGAGATTACACCCTATAGAGATTACACCCAACAGAGAGTACACCCTGTAGAGGACACCTTCTGGAATACACCCCTGCAGAGTAAAACCCCTACACCCTACAGAGTACACACCCCAGAGTGCACCCCCTATAGAGTACACCCCTATAGAGAACACCCACGATAGAGTACACCCTATAGAGAACACCCCCTATAGAGAACACCCCCTATACAGAACACCCCTATAGAGCACACCCCATAGAGTACACCCCATAGAGTACACCCTATAGAGTACACCCCTATAGAAAACACCCCTCTAGAGTACACCTCTATAGGATACATCCCATAGAGTACACCCTATAGAATACACCCCCTAAAGAGTACACCCGTATAGAATACACACCATAGAGCACACCTCCTATAGAGAACACCCATATAGAATACACCCCATAGAGTATACCCCTATAGAGTACACCCCCTATAGACCACACCCCCTATAGAGCACACCCCATAGAGTACACCCTATAGAGAACACCCCTATACAGTACACCCTATAGAATACACCCCTATAGAGAAAACCCCTATAGAGCACACCCCTATAAAGTACACCCTATAGAGTACACCCCTATAGAGTACACCCTTATAGAAAAACCCCTTTAGAGAACACCCCTATAGAACACATCCCCTATACAGAACACCCTATAGAATACACCCCTATAGAGTACACCCCTATAGAGTACACACCAATAGAGCACAACCTTATAGAGTACAACCCTATAGAGAACACCCTATAACACCCTATAGAATACACCCCTATAGAGTACACCCTATAGAGAACACCCCTATAGGGAACACCCCTATAGGGAACACCCCTATAGAGTACAGCCTACAGAGGGCATCGCCTATAGACAACACCTCCTATAGAACACACCCCATAGAGCACACCCCTATACAGAACACCCTATAGAATACACCCCTATAGAGTACACCCTCATAGACTAGCCCCCATAGAGTACACCCCTATAGAGTACACCCCTTATAGAATACACCCCTATAGAATACACCCCATAGAGTACACCTCCTATAGAGTACACCCCTATAGAGAATACCCCTATAAACAAACAACCCCTTTAGAGAACACCCCTATAGAACACACCCCCTATAGAGTACACCCCTATAGAGAACACCTCCTGTAGAGCACAGCCTATAGAGAACACCCCTATAGAACAAAAACCCCTTTAGAGAACACCCCTATAGAACACACCCCGTTTACAGAACACCCCATAGAGCACACCCCTATAGAGTACCACCCTATAGAGAACACCCCATAGATAACACACAATAGATAACACCCGATAGAATACACCCCATAGAGTAAACCCCTATAGAGTACACCCCCTAGAGTACACCCCCTATAGAGAACACCCCCTATAGAGAACACCCCTATAGAGTACACCCCTATAGAGAACACCTCCTGTAGAGCACAGCCTATAGAGAACACCCCTATAGAACAAAAACCCCTTTAGAGAACACCCCTATAGAACACACCCCATTTACAGAACACCCCATAGAGCACACCCCTATAGAGTACCACCCTATAGAGAACACCCTATAGATAACACACAGTAGATAACACCCGATAGAATACACCCCATAGAGTAAACCCCTATAGAGTACACCCCTATAGAGTAAACCCCTATAGAGTACACCCCCTAGAGTACACCCCCTATAGAGAACACCCCCTATAGAGAACACCCCTATAGAGTACACCCCTTATAGAGAACACCCCCTATAGAGTACACCCCTATAGAGTACACACCTATAGAGTACACCCTAAAGAGAACACCCCTATAGAATACACCCCATAGAGTAAACCCCTATAGAGTGCACCCCATAGAGTACACCCCTATAGAGTACACCCCCTATAGAGAACACCCTATAGAATACACCTCCTATAGAGAACCCCGTAGAGTACACCCCCTATAGAATACACCCCTATAAAATACACCCCATGGAGTAGAGTACACCCCATAGAGTACACCCTATAGAGAACACCCCTATGGAACACCCCCCCTATGGAGAACACCCCATAGAGTACACCCCCTATAGAATACACCCCATAGAGTACACCCCTATAAAGTACACCCTATAGGGTACACCCCTACAGAGAACACCCCTATAGAACAAAAACCCCTTTAGAGAACACCCCTATAGAACACACCCCGTTTACAGAACACCCCATAGAGCACACCCCTATAGAGTACCACCCTATAGAGAACACCCTATAGATAACACACAGTAGATAACACCTGATAGAATACACCCCATAGAGTAAACCCCTATAGAGTGCACCCCTATAGAGTACACCCCCTATAGAATACACCCCATAGAGTACACCCCTATAGAGTACACCCCCTATAGAGAACACCCCTATAAGTACACCCCTTATAGAGAACACCCCCTATAGAGTACACACCTATAGAGTACACCCTAAAGAGAACACCCCTATAGAATACACCCCATAGAGTAAACCCCTATAGAGTGCACCCCATAGAGTACACCCCTATAGAGTACACCCCCTATAGAGTACACCCCCTATAGAGAACACCCCCTATAGAATACACCTCCTGTAGAGAACCCCGTAGAGTACACCCCCTATAGAATACACCCCTATAAAATACACCCCATGGAGTAGAGTACACCCCATAGAGTACACCCTATAGAGAACACCCCTATGGAACACCCCTATGGAGAACACCCCATAGAGTACACCCCTTATAGAATACACCCCATAGAGTACACCCCATAAAGTACCCCCCCCAGACCCTCCCCCAAAACCACCCCAAAGTGGGGCACCCCAAACCCCCCCTGCACTAAGGGGAGGTCAAGGGGGGGTCCCAAAACTGGGGGTCCAATTGGGGGTCCAAAATTGGGGGTCCCAAATTAGGGGGTCCCCAAATTGGGGGAGGGGCCAGACTGGGGGGGGTCCCCAAATTGGGGGGGGTCCCCAAATTAAGGGAGGGGGTCCCAAATTGGGGGGGGTCCCAAATTGGGGGGGGTCCCAAAATTAGGGGGGGTCCCAAATTGGGGGGGTCCCAAAACTGGGGGGGGTCCCAAATTGGGGGGGTCCCAAAATTGGGGGAGGGGCCAGACTGGGGGGTTCCCAAATTGGGGGGGGTCCCCAAAACTGGGGGGGTCCCCAAAATGGGGGGGGGTCCCCAAATTAGGCGGGGCTCCCAAAATTAGGGGGGGTCCTAAAATTAGGGGGGGGGGTCCCAAAATTAAGGGAGGGGGTCCCCAAATTGGGGGGGTCCCAAATTGAGGGGGTTCCAAATTGGGGGGGGGGGTCCCAAAATTAGGGGGGGTCCCAAATTGGGGGGGGTCCCAAAATTGGGGGGGGTCCCAAATGGGGGGAGGGGCCAGACTGGGGGGGGTCCCAAATAGGGGGGGGTCCCAAAACTGGGGGGGGTCCCAAAATTAGGGGGGGTCCCAAATTGGGGGGGGCCCCAAATTGGGGGGGGTCCCAAAATTGGGGGAGGGGCCAGACTGGGGGGGGGTCCCCAAATTGGGGGGGGTCCCAAATTGGGAGGGTCCCAAATTGGGGGGGTCCCAAAATTAGGGGGGGTCCCAAAATTAAGGGAGGGGGTCCCCAAATTGGGAGGGGTCCCCAAATTGGGGGGGTCCCAAAATTGGGGGGGGGTCCCAAATCGGGGGGGGTCCCAAAACTGGGGGGGGTCCCAAAACTGGGGGGGTCCCAAAATTAAGGGAGGGGGTCCCCAAATTGGGGGGGGTTCCAAATTGGGGGGGGTCCCAAAATTGGGGGGGGGTCCCAAAATTAAGGGAGGGCAAAATGGGAGAGGTCCCCCCATTTTTTTTGGGGGTTTGGCTTACCTTGAGCTCGTCCACGTGGGGGGGTGGAATTTGAGGGGGGGTCTCGCAGATGACACGAGTGGGGGGGGGGGGTCAGGGAGATGGGGGGGGTCCTAAAAGAATGGGGGGGGATGGAAATGGGGGGGGGAGTGTCCGGAAAATGGGGGGGGGGTCCGGAAAATAAGGGGGGGGTTGAAGAGGGGGGTTGGGAAATGAGGGGGTCCCGAAGCTTGGGGGGGTATGGAAAATGGAGGGGGGTGGAAATGGGGGTGAAGGTGGGGGGGGTCCCAGAGTTTGAGGGGGGGGGTCCGGAATATAAGGGGGGGGTGTTAGATAATCAGGGGGGGGTCTGGAAATGGGGGGGGGGGGTCCGGGAAATGAGGGGGGGGTCCGGAAAATGAAGGGGGGGGGTCCCGGAGCTTGCGGGGGGGTGAGGGGGGGGGATGGGATGAGGATGCTCCAGATGGAGGATGGGAAATTCCCGGGAATGGAGCGATGGGAAAAAAAAAATCCAGAGGGGGGGGGAATAAAAAAAAAAAAAAAAAAAAAGGGGTGGGGGGGCAGGGGCGATGTGCGGGATGGGGTGCGGGGGGGCTCGATGTGACGGGGATGGGCGCTGGGGCCGCGGGTGGGACCCGAGTGGGTGGGGGAGGGCGCGGGGGGGGGTGGGGAAAAGAGAAAGGAGGGGGGGGGGCTGACTCCGCCTCGGTGCGGGAGGGGGGAGAGCTGCGGGGGGAGGTGCGGGAGGGAGGGGGGTTTTGGGGGTGGAGGGGGTGGGGGTGGGGTTGGAGGGTGCGGGAGGGTGCGCGGGGGGGTTGTGGGGTGCGGGAGGGCTGTGGGGTGCAGGGGGGGTGAGGGGAGGGGGTGGGGGTGGGGGTGGAGGGTGCGGGAGGGTGCGCGGGGGGGGTGTGGGGTGCGGGGAAGGTGCGGGGGGGGTGCAGGAGGGGTGTGGGGTTCGGGGGGTTGCGGGAGGGGGTCCGAGGAGGGACTTGTAGGGTGAGGGAGGGGGCACGGGGGGGGGTGCGGTGTGAGGTGGGTGCGGGGAGGGGCTTGTAGGGAGCGGGAGGGTGCGGGGAGGGTGCGGGTAGGGGGTTGTAGGGTGCGTGCAGGGGGTGGTGGGTGCGGGGAGCTCCCCGCAGGTCCCTGTGATCCCAGCGCTGGCACCCGCAGAGCCCGAGTCAGCCCCGAGCTGCGGGGGGGACCCCGCTCAGCACCCATCCGGATGGCCCCGTGCAGGGTGCTCAGCACCCATCATCCTGCACCTTCTATAGGGTGCTCAGCACCCATCCTGCTGTATCCTATGTATTCTATAGGGTGCTCAGCACCCATCCTCCTCCCTCTGCAGGGTGCTCAGCACCCATCATCCTGTACCTTTTATAGGGTGCTCAGCACCCATCCAGCTCCATCGTGTAGAGGGTGCTCAGCACCCATCCTCCTGCACCCTGTGCTTAGCACCCATCCAACTGTACCTTCTGCAGGGTGCTCAGCACCCATCCAGCTGCACCCTGTGCTCAGCACCCATCCTGTGCTCATCACCCATCCAGCTGCACCCTGGGGTGCTAGCACCCATCCTGCACCCATCCAGCTGCACCCTGGGGTGCTCAGCACCCATCCTGTGCTCATCACCCATCCAGCTGCACCCTGGGGTGCTCAGCACCCATCCTGTGCTCATCACCCATCCAGCTGCACCCTGGGGTGCTCAGCACCCATCCTGTGCTCATCACCCATCCAGCTGCACCTTGGGGTGCTTAGCACCCATCCTGTGCTCATCACCCATCCAGCTGCACCTTGGGGTGCTCAGCACCCATCCTGTGCTCAGCACCCATCCAGCTGCACCCTGGGGTGCTCAGCACCCATTCAGCACCCAGTGCTGAGCAGGATTAAGGGGGGGGGGGGAGGGGATTGAGCCCCCCCCCTCCTCCATCCTCTGGTAAATCCCAGGAATTAGGTCAAGGATTTGGTGCAGCTCCAGGGCCTGGAGCACCCGAAGGAGCTCCTGGGAATTTCCAGGCTTGGGATCCAAGCTCTGGATCCTTTGGAAAAGTTTTGTCCCTCCCAGGGAACCAAATTCCAAGCCTGGAGAATCCCAAGGGATTTGGGTTGGGAGGATCCCAAGGGATGAGTTTTCCTCCCAAGGGAAGGAACTTGAGCATCCCTTGGATCTCCATCCCATTCCATGCTGCTTCTCCAGCCCAAGGTGGGAGAAATCCATGGAAAACTGATGGCTGGAGGCAGCTGGGATTCCCAGAGGGAATTTGGGAAGGGAATTCCTGCAGGGAGGTGGAAAAATGATGGCGGGGGGTCAGTAGTGGTGTCCCCCAGGGATCAGTGTTGGGCCCAGTTCTGTTTAATGTAGCAGAAGGAGCCCTTCTTGCTCCTAGGGCTGCTCCTGAGGCCTCGGGGTTTAGCCCATTCCTGGACGATGTCCTAGAGCTGCTCCTGAGGCCTCGGGATCTGCCCCTTCTTGCCTGCTCCTGGGGCTCCTTGAGCTGGGGGCTTCTCCATCCTCACTGAAGAGTGAGAGCTCTCTCCATGGGTGTCAGCTGCTCTCTTCTTGGCCCCTGCTCCTGCACATGCTCAGGAGGGAGGCCAGACACAGGTACATTCGCTCGATGTCAGCCCCTTTCTGGCAAAGTCTCTGCAAGTTGTTCTTCTAGTTATTATTCTCCCTCCTGTATCTGCTCTTCTGGCTTGGTTTCCCTCTGTTCCGGGGTTTCTTTCCTCATGGGCCTCGGGATTTAACCCTTCCTCATGGGATTTTCCCCTCTGCTCTGGGGTTTCCTGGCCAGAGAGCTTGTTGATCATACCTTACAGGGAGAATGTTCTTGCAGTTTCTGTGCCAGCTAGGTTTTCTGCAGGCTGCCCGCATTCTCCACCAGATGTAGCGGGAGGAGCCCTTCTTGCTCCTAGGGCTGATCCTGAGGTCTCGGGGTTTAGCCCATTCCTGGACGATGTCCTAGGGCTGTTCCTGAGGCCTCGGGATCTGCCCCTTCTTGCCTGCTCCTGGGGCTCCTCGAGCTCTGGGCTTCTCCATCCTCACTGAAGAGTGAGAGCTCTCTCCATGGGTGTCAGCTCCTCTCTTCTTGGCCCCCTGCTCCTGCACATGCTCAGGAGGGAGGCCAGACACAGGTGAACCCACACCCACTCATCAATAACTCAGGGCACCTGGTCCTGTCTCACTACAGTTTAATATCTTTATCGACGACTTAGACGAAGGGATTGAGTCCATCATCAGCAAATTCACAGATGACACCAAGCTGGGAGATGACACCAAGTGTGGACCAACTGGAAGGCAGGAGGGCTCTGCAGAGGGACCTGGAGAGACTGGATAGTTGGGATGATCCCAACGGGATGAGGTTCAACATTCCAAGTGCCGGGTCCTGCACTTTGGCCACAACAACCCCATGGGGAGCTCCAGGCTGGGCACAGAGTGGCAGAAAGGGACCTGGGAGTCTGGATTGCCAGGAAGCTGAACAGGAGCCAGCAGTGTGCCCAGGTGGCCAAGAAGGCCAATGGCATCCTGGGCTGGCTCAGGAACAGCGTGGCCAGCAGGTCCAGGGAAGGATTCTGCCCCTGTACTCAGCTCTGGTGAGGCCACACTCGAGTACTGTGTCCAGTTCTGGGCCCTCAGTTTAAGAAGGATGTAGAGGTCCTGGAACAGGTCCAAAGGAGGGCAACCAGGCTGGTGAAGGGATCCAGCAGAGATCCTGTGAGGAGAGGCTGAGGGAGCTGGGGGTGTTGAGGCTGGAGAAGAGGAGGCTCAGGGGAGACCTCATCACTCTCTGCAACTCCCTGAAAGGAGGTTGGAGCCAGGTTCAACATTCCAAGTGCCAGGTCCTGCACTTTGGCCACAACAACCCCATGGGGAGCTCCAGAGTGGCAGAAAGGGACCTGGGAGTTTGGGGTGACAGGAAGGTGACCATGAGCCAGCAGTGTGGCCAAGAATCCCAAGGGCATCCTGGATGAGGAAGAGTGTGGCCAAGAGATCCAGGGAGAGGATTCTGCCCCTGGTGAGGAGGCCACAGCTTGAGTCCTGTGTCCAGTTCTGGGCCCCTCAGCTCAGGAAGGGGCTTGAGGTGCTGGAGCAGGTCCAGAGAAGAGCAAGGAGGCTGTGAAGGGATCCAGCAGAATTGCTGTGAGGAAGGGCTGAGGGAGCTGGGGGTGTTGAGGCTGGAGAAGAGGAGGCTCAGGGGAGACCTCATCACTCTCTACAACTCCCTGAAAGGAGGTTGGAGCCAGGGGGGGGCTGGACAAGAGGCCATGGGCTGAAGCTCTGCCAGGGGAGGTTTAGGTTGGATTTAGGAAGGAATTCTTTCCAGAGAGGGTGATCAGGCATTGGAATGGGCTGCCCAGGGAGGTGGCAACTGCTCCGGTGGGTCAAGGGTTGGACTCGATGATCTCTGAGGTCCCTTCCAACCCGGCTGATTCTGTGATTCTATGAAAAGGAGGAGATTTACTCACAGGGATAACCTGGCTCTTCCCTTGTCTCAGCTCCTGGAATCTTCACATCCGTGAGGACTTCAAAACCCAGGAGAAGTTGAGCTTGAGGAAGAATTCCATGCCTGGAAACTAAAGAACAATTCCATGAATCCCAAGAGTTTTGGGGCAATGGGATCAGCAGGAAGCCCCCAGGTTCCATTTCGGGGGGGTTGGGATCTCCCTGGATGAGTTTCCCTCCCTGTTCCTCAAGAATTCCCAGGAATTCCTCCTCCATTCCAAGGATGAAGAGCAGGGTGCTCAGCACCCATCCTGCTCCCAATACAGGGTGCTCAGCACCCATCCCCCTGTACTTCTATAGGTTGCTCAGCACCCATCCTGCTCCCTCTGCAGAGTGCTCAGCACCCATCCTGCTGCGCCCTGAGCTCAGCACCCATCCTCCTGTACTTCTATAGGGTGCTCAGCACCCATCCAGGATGATGCTCAGAACCTATCTTGCTGTGCAGGGTGCTCAGCACCCATCCTGCTGCACCTTCTATAGGGTGCTCAGCACCCATCCTGCTCGACCCCGTGAAGCGTGCTCAGCATCCATCAAGGATGAAGCTCAGAACCCATCCTGCTCCCAATACAGGGTGCTCAGCACCCATCCCCCTGTACCTTCTATAGGGTGCTCAGCACCCATCCCCCTGTACCTTCTATAGGGTGCTCAGCACCCATCCTGCTGCACCCTGTGCTCAGCACCCATCCAGGGTGGTGCTCAGCACCCATTTTCCTGTACCTTCTATAGGGTGCTCACAGGGTGCTCTGCTTCACAGGGAGCAGGGTAGGTGCTGAGCACCCCAGGGTGCAGCGGGATGGGTGCTGAGCATCATCCTGGATGGGTGCTGAGCACCCATCCTGCTCCACCCTGTGCAGGACCCCCCAGGATGTGGGGCACCCATCCAGGATGATGCTCAGCACCCATCCTGCTCCCTGTGCAGGATGCTCAGCACCCATCCCCCTGTACCTTCTATAGGGTGCTCAGCACCCATCCTGCTGCGCCCTGAGCTCAGCACCCATCCTCCTGTACTTCTATAGGGTGCTCAGCACCCATGCTGCTGCGCCCTGAGCTCAGCACCCATCCTCCTGTACTTCTATAGGGTGCTCAGCACCCATCAAGGATGAAGCTCAGAACCCATCCTGCTCCCAATACAGGGTGCTCAGCACCCATCCCCCTGTACCTTCTATAGGGTGCTCAACACCCATCCTGCTGCACCCTGTGCTCAGCACCCATCCAGGGTGGTGCTCAGCACCCATTTTCCTGTACCATCTATAGGGTGCTCACAGGGTGCTCTGCTTCACAGGGAGCAGGGTAGGTGCTGAGCACCCCAGGGTGCAGCTGGATGGGTGCTGAGCACCCATCCTGCTCCACCCTGTGCAGGACCCCCCAGGATGTGGGGCACCCATCCAGGATGATGCTCAGCACCCATCCTGCTCCCTGTGCAGGATGCTCAGCACCCATCCCCCTGTACCTTCTATAGGGTGCTCAGCACCCATCCTGCTCCCTGTGCAGAGTGCTCAGCACCCATCCCCCTGTACCTTCTATAGGGTGCTCAGCACCCATCCTGCTCCCAATACAGGGTGCTCAGCACCCATCCCCCTGTACCTTCTATAGGGTGCTCAGCACCCATCCAGCTCCCTCTGCAGAGTGCTCAGCACCCATCATCCTGTACCTTCTATAGGGTGCTCAGCACCCATCCTGCTCCCTGTGCAGAGTGCTCAGCACCCATCCTCCTGTACCTTCTATAGGGTGCTCAGCACCCATCCTGCTCCCTGTGCAGAGTGCTCAGCACCCATCCCCCTGTACCTTCTATAGGGTGCTCAGCACCCATCCTCCTGTACTTCTATAGGGTGCTCAGCACCCATCCAGGATGATGCTCAGAACCTATCTTGCTGTGCAGGGTGCTCGGCACCCATTCTGTGCTCAGCACCCATCCTGCTGCACCTTCTATAGGGTGCTCGGCACCCATTCTGTGCTCATACGTGCCTTTATGTTCTGTACATGTCTATATGTGTCTGTATGTGTCTATATGTATCTGTACATGTCTCTATGGATACACGTGTGTCTATACCTGTCATCTTTACATGTCTGTATATGTGTCTATACCTGTCTATACGTGTCTGTATGTCTACACACGTGTCTATGTGTCTATACATGTCATCTATATGTGCCTGCACATGTCTGTATATGTCTATATGTATCATGTACATATGTATGCATGTCTATACACATCTATGTGTGTCTACAGGTCTGTACATGTCTATATGTATCTATGCATGTCCATGTCTACATATGTGTCTATACATGTCCATGTCTACATATGTGTCTATACATGTCATCTATACGTGTGTACGTGTCTATACATGTTTATACCTGTCTGTACACGTCTACATGTCTGTGTCTCTGTGTGTCCATACATGTCTATATGTTGTCTATACCTGTCTATACGTGTCTATCCCTGTCTATATATGTCTATACTTGTCTATACGTGTCCATACATGTCTATATGTCATCTATACCTGTCTATACGTGTCTATGTGTGTCTATACTTGTCTATACGTGTACATACATGTCTATACATGTTGTCTATGCATGTCTATAGCTGTCTACACATGCCTATACATATCTATACGTACCTATACATGTCTATACCTCTATATACGTGTCGTTCATCCACGTTTATCCAGGCCCACACAAGACCCCAGGCCCCTCCCTCTCCCTTCCCCCTCGCCCCCCGCCCCAAAACCGGGGTGTCCCCCCCAAACTCTATAACCGGGGACCCCCCCTCACCCCCATAACCGGGGACCCCCCCCCCCCGGGCTCCATCCCCCCCTCCCATGCCGCAGCCGCCATCTTGAGGCGCGGCGGTTCCGTAACACAAGATGGCGGCGGCCATCCCGAGGAGCTCCGCGCCTCCCATTCTCCTTCTTCCCTGAGGATTATGGCCGGGATGAGGGGCGGAGGTTTCTTCCTGCTCCTTTCTCACCTCAGAGCCCGGTTGGAGGTCTCCGGGAAGCGGGGAAAGGTTTGGAGATCGCCGGGAAAAGGGGAAGCCAGTGCTGGGCGCCGCCATGTTGTACGGCAAAGGGAGGAGAGGCAGGCGGGGACCGGAAGTGGTGAGGGGAGGGCGGGAGGCGGAGTGGCTGTGGCAGAGCCTGAGGTAAACACAGGCCCGGGGGGGGCAAAACGGGGGAAAATGAGGGAAAAAAGAGGGAAAACGGGGCTGGGGGGGGGGGAGGGAAGAGCTTTTGGGGGGGGAAGGGGATATGGGAAGGGGGAGCGCGGGGGGGGCGGTATTTGGGGGGGGTGCTGAAGGGGCAAGGGGGGCCCTGGGGGGGGCATTAAATGGAGGGGGCTGAGGGGATGGGGGGGGCTTGGGGGTCATTAATGAGGGGGGGGCAATAATGAGGTGGGGGGGCTGAGGGGACAGGGGGGGCTTGGGGGTCATTAATGAGGTGGGGGCAATAAATGGGGGGCTGAGGGGACAGGGGGCTTGGGGGTCATTAATGAGGTGGGGGCAGTGAGGGGACGGGGGCTTTGGGGGCATTTGGGGGGCAATAAATGGGGGCTGAGGGGACATGGGGGTTTGGGGGCCTTGGGGGGCTGAGGGGACAGGGGGCATTTGAGGGCTGAGGGGATGGGGGCTTTGGGGGCATTAAATGGGGGCTGAGGGGACAGGGGGGCTTGGGGGGGGCTGAGGGGATGGGGGGCTTTGGGGGGGGCTGAGAGGACAGGGGGGGCATTTGTGGGGGGGCCTTGGGGGGCTCTGAGGGGACAGAAGGGGCTTTGGGGGGGCAATAAATGGGGGGGGCTGAGGGGACAGGGGGGGCCTTGGGGGTCATTAATGAGGTGGGGGGGGTAGTGAGGGGACGGGGGGGCCTTTGGGGGCATTTGGGGGGGCAATAATGAGGTGGGGGGCAATAAATGGGGGGCTGAGGGGACAGGGGTTTGGGGCAATAATGGGGGCTGAGGGGACAGGGGCATTTGGGGGGGGCTGAGGGGATGGGAGGCTTTGGGGGGGCCTTGGGGGGCTCTGAGGGGACAGAAGGGGCTTTGAGAGGGCAATAAATGGGGGGGCTGAGGGGATGGGGGGGCTTTGGGGGTCATTAATGAGGCGGGGGGGGTAGTGAGGGGACGGGGGGGCCTTTGGGGGCATTTGGGGGGGCAATAATGAGGTGGGGGGCAATAAATGGGGGGGGCTGAGGGGACAGGGGGGGCCTTTGGGGGGGGCTGAGGGGGCAGAAGGGGCAGGGGGCTTGGGGGGCTGAGAGGACAGGGGGCTTTTGGGGGGGGCTGATGGGACAGGGGGGCTTTGGGGGCCTTGGGGGGCTGAGGGGACAGAAGGGGCTTTAGGGGGCTGAGAGCAGGGGGCATTTGTGGGGGGCTGAGGATGGGAGTCTTTGGGGGCATTAAATGGGGGCGGAGGGACAGGGGCCATTTGGGGGTCATTAATGAGGTGGGGGGCAGTGAGGGGACGGGGGGGGCTTTGGGGGGGGCTGAGAGGACAGGGGGCTTTGGGTCATTAATGAGGTGGGGGGCAGTGAGGGGACGGGGGGCTTTGGGGGCATTTGGGGGGGCAATAATGAGGTGGGGCAATAAATGGAGGGCTGAGGGGACAGGGGGTTTGGGGGGCTGAGAGGACAGGGGGGGCCTTGGGGGTCATTAATGAGGTGGGGGGGCAGTGAGGGGACGGGGGGGGCATTTGTGGGGGGGCTGAGGGGATGGGGGGTTTTGGGGGGGGCAATAAATGGGGGGGCTGAGAGGACAGGGGGGGCATTTGGGGGGGGATGGGGGGGGGACAGAAGGGGCTTTAGGGGGGGGCATTAAATGGGGGGGGGCTGAGGGAACAGGGGGGTCCTTGGGGGTCATTAATGTGGCGGGGGGGGGAATGAGGGGACAGGAGGGGCTTTGGGGGGGGTGAGGGTGCATTTGGGGGGGCATTAATGAGGTGGGGGGGCATTAAATGGGGGGGGCTGAGGGGACAGGGGGGTTTTGGGGGTCATTAATGAGGTGGGGGGGCAGTGAGGGGACGGGGGGGCTTTGGGGGCATTTGGGGGGGCAATAATGAGGTGGGGGGGCAATAAATGGGGGGGGCTGAGGGGACAGGGGGCGTCTGGGGGGGCTGAGAGGACAGGGGGGTTTTGGGGGGGGCTGAGGGGGACAGGGGGGGCATTTGGGGGGGGCTGAGGGGACAGGGGGGGCATTAAATGGGGGGGGGCTACCAGGAGAGATTTGTTTTATTTTTTTTTTTCTTTTTACTTCCCCCTCCCTTTTTTCTTTCCAGCCCCCATCCTCTCGAGCTGCCCCCACCCCCCACTCAATTTTTTCCACTCCAGAGATTCAGGTGTTTGACCCCCCCTCCCCCCCCCCAAAAAAGCAAAAAACTCGAGAAATGAACTAAAAAAAAAGCCCCTTGAGGAGGGGGGGGGCAAGAATGGCTTCGTGTGTGCCCCCCCCCTGCTAAAATGCTGCCCCCCCCTCACCAAAAAGCAGCAGCAGGAATTTGGGGGGGGTCCCAGCATGGGGGACGTGGAGGAAGAGGAGAAATTTCCCCCCTGGGGGGGCCCAAAGGGACAAGAGGGACTCAGGACCCCCCCCCAAGGTGGGGGGGGTGAGGAAGGGGCAGGAATTTCAGGGGGGGAGGAGGGGGGGGAAGAACCCAGGACCCCCCCCCAGAAAGTTGGAGATGAGGAAGAGGAGGAGTTGGATCCCCGGATTCAGGTGAGGGGGGGGCTTTTGTTTTGGGGGGGGCAGGGGCTGGAGGTTTGGGGGGGTTCTGAGGGTTTGGGGGGGGGCAAAGGGTTAGGGGTCTTGAGTTTTGGGGTCCTGAGGGTTTGAGGTCCTGTGGGTTTAGAAGTCTTGTGGTTTTGGGGGCAAAGGGTTGGGGGTCTTGAAGAGAGTTTTTTGGGGGTTGAGGGTTTGGGGGTTCTGAGGGTTTGGGGAGGCAAAGGGTTAGGGGTCTTGAGAGTTTTTGGGGGTCCTGAGGGTTTGGGGGTCCTGAGGGCTTGGGGGTTCTGAGGGTTTGGGGGCAAAGGGTTAGGGGGTCTTGATAAACTGTTTTGGGGCAGTCATGAGGGTTTGGGGGTCCTGAAGGTTTAGGGGGAGGCAAAGGGTTGGGGGTCTTGAAGAGTTTTTTGGGGGCTGAGGGTTTGGGGTTCTGAGGGTTTTGGGGTCCTGAAGGTTTAGGGGGCAAAGGGTTGGGGTCTTGAAGAGTTTTGGGGTTCTGAGGGTTTGGGGGCAAAGGGTTAGAGGGGTCTTGAGAGTTTTGGGGGTCCTGAGGGTTTGGGGTCCTGTGGGTTTGGGGGGGTCTTGTGGTTTGGGGGCAACAGGTTAGGGTCTTGATAAATTGTTTTGGGGGTCATGAGGGTATGGGGGCTGAGGGTTTGGGGTCCTGAAGGTTTAGGGGCAAAGGGTTGGGGGTCTTGAATAGTTTTGGGGGGTTGAGGGTTTGGGGGGTCCTGTGGGTTTTGGGGGTCTTGTGGTTTTGGGGGCAAAGGGTTAGGGTCTTGATAAATTGTTTGGGGGTCATGAGGTTTGGGGGGTTCTGAGGGTTTGGGGGGCAAAGGGTTGAGGGGGTCTTGAAGAGTTTTGGGGGCTGAGGGTTTGGGGGTCCTGAGAGTTTGGGGTGGGGGTGAGGGTTTGGGGGGTCGTGTGGGTTTGGGGGGGTTCCTGAGGATTTGGGGGTCTTGAGAGTTTCGGGGGGCTTTGAACATTTTTGGGGTCGTGAAGGTCTGGGGGGTCCTGAGGGTTTGGGGGGGCCCTGTTTTCACCCCCCTCCCCCGGGGTTCTCCCCCCCCCAGGAGGAGCTGGAACACCTGAACCAGGCCAATGAGGAGATCAATCGACTGGAGCTCCAGTTGGATGTGAGTGCTGCCTCCCAGTCCCTTACTGGGAGCCCAGTTCCTTACTGGTTTCCCCAGTCCTTGTCCCCCAGTCCCTTACTGGTTTCCCCAGTCCTTGTCCCCCAGTCCCTTACTGGTTTCCCCAATCCCTTACTGGGCCCTCAGTCCTTGTCCCCCAGTCACTAGAAGGTCCCCCCAGTGCCTTACTGGGCCCCCAGTCTTTGTCCCCCAGTCACTAGAAAGGCCTCCCACTCCCTTACTGGTTTCCCCACTCCCTTACTGGTCCCCCAGTCCTCACCTTCCAGTCCTGAACTGGTCCCTCTGTCCTCATCCTCAGGGGACACCCAAGGGGTCAGGAGACCCTGGTAACATCCCCTCCCCCAGGGTCCCTGTCCCCATGTCCCCTGTCCCCTCCCTTGGTGGCCCTGTCCCCATGTCCCCAGGATGTCCCCTCCCTTGGTGGCCCTGTCCCCATGTCCCCAGGATGTCCCCTCCCTTGGTGGCCCTGTCCCCATGTCCCTGGGGACCATGGTGACATCTCCCTGGGATGTCACCTCCCCTGGGAAGCCATGGTGACATCTTCCAGGGGTCCCTGTCCCCATGTCCCCTCCCTTGGTGGCCCTGTCCCCATCTCCCTGGGCTGTCCCCTCCCTGGGTGGCCCTGTCCCCATGTCCCCATGATGTCCCCTCCAAGGAAGCCATGGTGACATCTCCCAAAAAAACTTGGTGCCATCTCCTCAGGGATCATGGTGCCATCTCCCTGGGCTGTCCCCTGCCTTGGTGGCCCTGTCCCCATGTCCCCAGGATGTCCCCTCCCTTTGTGACCCCGTCCCCCTGTCCCTGGGGACCATGGTGACATCTCCCTGGGATATCATCTCCCTTGGTGGCCCTGTCCCCAGGATGTCCCCTCCCTTGGTGGCCCTGTCCCCATGTCCCTGGGGACCATGGTGACATCTCCCTGGGATGTCACCTCCCCTGGGAAGCCATGGTGACATCTCCCAGGGGTCCCTGTCCCCATGTCCCCTCCCTTGGTGGCCCTGTCCTCATCTCCCTGGGCTGTCCCCTCCCTTGGTGGCCCTGTCCCCCTGTCCCTGGGGACCATGGTGACATCTCCCTGGGCTGTCCCCTCCCTTGGTGGCCCTGTCCCCATGTCCCCAGGATGTCCCCTCCCTTGGTGGCCCTGTCCCCATATCCCCAGGATGTCCCCTCCAAGGAAGCCATGGTGACATCTCCCTAGGGATCATGGTGACATCTCCCTAGGGATCATGGTGACGTCTCCCAGGGGTCCCTGTGCCATCTCCCCGGGCTGTCCCCTGCCTTGGTGGCCCTGTCCCCATGTCCCTTGTCCCCTCCTCCAGGACGCTCGCTCCGCTTACCGCCGGATCCTCTCGGAATCCGCCCGGAAGTTGAACGCTCAGGGCTCCCAACTGGGCAACTGCATCGACAGGGCCAGACCCTACTACGAGGCCCGGCGCTTGGCCAAGGAGGTACCCGAGGCCTTTTCCAAGGGTTTGGGGGCTGGGCCGGGATCTTCTGAACCTTCCCCCATCCCCAAAGTCACCGGAAAAGGGACGGATCGGCTCGGAAAGACCTCGGAGAGCAGCGGGAAGACTTTGTTCCGACCAGATTTCCTTCTGGAAGCCTCTTCTGGGCTCTTCCCACCCTTATCCTAAAGAGTTTTGCCCTCAGGTCCCATCCCAACCTTCCCTTTTCCAGTTGGAAACCCTTCCCCCTTCAGCTCCTCTCCCAATGTTCCCTCTTCCACTTGGAAACCCATCCCAATCCTGGAAGTTCTTCCTCCTTGAGGTCCTCTCCCAATGTTCTCTCTTCCACTTGGAAACCCATCCCAACCTTCCCTTTTCCAGTTGGAAACCCTTCCCCTTCAGGTCCCATCCCAGTTTTCCCTCTTCCAGTTGGAAACTCTTGGGTTTTTCTGGCTCACGTTGAGTTTCTCCTCACCCAACCACCCCAAACTCCTTCAGATCCATCCCAGGACACCTTGTTTGGTTTTTTCTGGCTCACGTTGAGGTTCTCCTCACCCAACCACCCCAAACTCTTCCAAACTCCTTCCCATGACCCATCCCAGGAAACATTTCCTGATTTTCTTGGGTTTCTCCTCACCCAGCGACCTCAAACTCTTCCCCATGATCCATCCAACGATGGATTTCTTGACTTCCTTGTCCTGTGTTGAGTTTCTCCACACCCAACCACCCCAAACTCTTCCCCATGATCCATCCCATAACTCGTTTCTTGACTTTCTTGGCTCACATTGAGTTTCTCCTCACCCAACCACCTCAAACTCCTTCCCATGATCCATCCCATGACTCATTTCTTGACTTTCTTGGGTCACATTGAGTTTCTCCTCACCCAACCACCCCAAACTCTTCCGCGTGACCCATCCCATGACACGTTTCTTGCCTCTCTTGGCTCACGTTGAGTTTCTCCTCACCCAACCACCCCAAACTTCTTCAGATCCATCCCAGGACACCTTGTTTGGTTTTTCTGGCTCACGTTGAGTTTCTCCTCACCCAACCACCTCAAACTCCTTCAGATCCATCCCAGGACACCTTGTTTGGTTTTTCTGGCTCACGTTGAGTTTCTCCTCACCCAACCACCTCAAACTCTTCCAAACTCCTTCCCACGACCCATCCCACAACATGTTTATTGCCTCTCTGGGCTCACGTTGAGTTTCTCCTCACCCAACCACCCCAAACGTCCTTCAGATCCATCCAATGACTCATTTCTTGACTTCCTTTCACCCAACCACCCCCAAAGTCCTTCAGATCCATCCCAGGTAACCTTGGTTGGTTTTTCTGTCTCACGTTGAGTTTGTCCTCTCCCAACAACCTCAAACTCTTCCCCATGATCCATCCAATGATGGATTTCTTGACTTTCTTGGCTCACATTGAGTTTCTCCTCACCCAACCACCCCCAAAGTCCTTCAGATCCATCCCAGGACACCTTGGTTGGGTTTTCTGGCTCGCGTTGAGTTTGTCCTCTCCCAACAACCTCGAACTCTTCCCCATGATCCATCCAATGATGGATTTCTTGACTTTCTTGGCTCACATTGAGTTTCTCCTCACCCAACCACCTCAAACTCCTTCCCATGATCCATTCCATGACTCATTTCTTGATTTTCTTGGCTTGTGTTGAGCTTCTCCTCACCCAACACCCCCAGACTCCTTCAGATCCATCCCAGGACACATTTTTGGGGTTTTCTTGGCTCATGTTGAGTTTCTCCTCACCCAACCACCCCAAACTCTTCCGCGTGACCCATCCCACGACACGTTTCTTGACTTCCTTGGCTCAACGTTGAGTTTCTCCTCACCCACCCACCCCTCTCTCCTTCCCGGGCTCCTTCCCAGCCTTCAGATCTTGGAATTCCTTCTCCACCCAAGGCTTTGGATGATGTTTTCTCCCTCCTGGGATGGGGGGATTGTCTTCTCCCAGGCCCAGCAGGAGACGCAGAAGGCGGCGCTGCGCTACGAGCGGGCGGTGAGCATGCACAACGCTGCCAGGGAAATGGTGTTTGTGGCCGAGCAGGGGGTGATGGCCGACAAGAACCGACTGGATCCCACCTGGCAGGAGATGCTCAACCATGCCACCTGCAAAGTAGGGCAGAGGAGGGCTTCTTGGGGCCTGAGGAATCATGGGAGGGGACTTCGGAGGGTTGGGGTGGGCCTCAGAGGGTTGGGTTGGGTTTTGGAGGGTTGGAGATGGATCTTGGAGGGTTGGAGATTGTTGGGGGTGGATTGTGGAGGGGTGGAGATGATTGTTGAAGGGTTGGAGATGGATCTTGGAAGGTTGGAGATGGATCTTGGAGGGTTGGAGATGGATCTTGGAGGGTTGGAGATGGATCTTGGAGGGTTGGAGATGGATCTTGGAGGGTTGGAGATGGTTGAAGGGTTGGGGATGGATCTTGGAGGGTTGGAGATGGATCTTGGAGTGTTGGGGATGGTTGAAGGGTTGGGGATGGATCTTGGAGGGTTGGGATGAGCCTTGGAGGGTTGGGGGTGGACCTTGGAGGGTTGGAGATTGTTGGGGGTGGATTGTGGAGGGGTGGAGATGATTGTTGAAGGGTTGGAGATGGATCTTGGAAGGTTGGGGATGGATCTTAGAGGGTTGGGGATGGTTGAAGGGTTGGGGATGGATCTTGGAGGGTTGGGGATGGTTGAAGGGTTGGGGATGGATCTTGGAGGGTTGGGATGAGCCTTGGAGGGTTGGGGGTGGACCTTGGAGGTTTAGGGATGGATCTTGTAGGGTTGGAGATTGTTGGAAGGTTGGGGTTGGATCTTGGAGGATCGAGATGGGCCTTGGAGGGTTAGGGGTGGATCTTGGAGGGTTGGGGGTGGATGTTGGAGGGTTGGGTTTTGGAGGGATGGGATGGGCCTTGGAGGGTTGGGGATGGATCTTGGATGGTTGGAGATCGTTGGGATGGATCGTGGAGGGTTGGAGATTGTTGGAAGGTTGGGGGTGGATCTTGGAGGGTTGGGATGAACCTTGGAGGGTTGGGATGGGCCTTGGATGTAGGGAATGTTGGAGAGTAGAGGTTTCTGGGTGCCTCCAGGTGAACGAGGCCGAGGAGGAGCGGCTGCGGAGCGAGCGGGAGCACCAACGCGTGACCCAACTGTGCCAGCAGGCAGAGGCCAAGGTCCAGAACCTCCAGAAGTCCCTCAAACGCCTCATTGTCAAGAGCAAACCCTACTTTGAGCTGAAGGCCCAGTTCAACCAGATCCTGGAGGTACTGGGGGTGCTGGGAACCTGGGCAGGGGGACCCAGCAGGGATTTTTTGGGGAAAAAACCTCCTGTTTTCTCCCAGAGGTGGAGGAAGTGGTGGACACATGGGGATGGGGACCCACCAAGGATTTTTGGGGAGAGGAACCTCCTGTTTTCTCCCAGTGGTGGAGGAAGTGGTGGACACATGGGGATGGGGACCCACCAAGGAGTTTTGGGGAGAGGAACCTCCTGTTTTCTCCCAGAAGTGGAGGAAGTGGTGGACACGTGGCGATGGGGACCCACCAAGGAGTTTTGGGGAGAGGAACCTCCTGTTTTCTCCCAGTGGTGGAGGAAGTGGTGGACACATGGGGATGGGGACCCACCAAGGAGTTTTGGGGAGAGGAACCTCCTGTTTTCTCCCAGAAGTGGAGGAAGTGGTGGACACGTGGCGATGGGGACCCACCAAGGAGTTTTGGGGAGAGGAACCTCCTGTTTTCTCCCAGTGGTGGAGGAAGTGGTGGACACATGGGGATGGGGACCCACCAAGGAGTTTTGGGGAGAGGAACCTCCTGTTTTCTCCCAGAAGTGGAGGAAGTGGTGGACACGTGGCGATGGGGACCCACCAAGGAGTTTTGGGGAGAGGAACCTCCTGTTTTCTCCCAGTGGTGGAGGAAGTGGTGGACACATGGGGATGGGGACCCACCAAGGAGTTTTGGGGAGAGGAACCTCCTGTTTTCTCCCAGAAGTGGAGGAAGTGGTGGACACATGGGGATGGGGACCCACCAAGGAGTTTTGGGGAGAGGAACCTCCTGTTTTCTCCCAAAAGTGGAGGAAGTGGTGGACACATGGGGATGGGGACCCACCAAGGAGTTTTGGGGAGAGGAACCTCCTGTTTTCTCCCAGAGGTGGAGGAAGTGGTGGACACATGGGGATGGGGACCCACCAAGGAGTTTTGGGGAGAGGAACCTCCTGTTTTCTCCCAGAAGTGGAGGAAGTGGTGGGCACATGGGGATGGGGACCCACCAAGGAGTTTTGGGGAGAGGAACCTCCTGTTTTCTCCCAGAGGTGGAGGAAGTGGTGGACACGTGGCGATGGGGACCCACCAAGGATTTTTTGGGGAAGAATCCCCTTTTTTCTCCCAGAACCTGTTTTTTTTTTGGGGGGGGGAAGGGAGGGGAGGAAACGAAAACCCCAGGATCCACATTCCCGGACAGTGCCAGGATGGTTCCATCAATTCCATCTCCTCCTCTAGGAACACAAGGCCAAGGTGACAGCTCTGGAGAAGTTGGTGGCCCAAGCCAAGACCCGTTACTCCGTGGCCTTGAGGAATTTGGAAGAAATCAGTGAACAAATCCACGCCCGGCGCCTCCAACGCCTCCTCCTCCGCCGAGCTTCTCCCGTCGGAGCCGAGGCTGCTCCCCACCCTCCCCTTCCCGAGCTGGAGGGGACACGTTTAGGGACCCAATGTCCTCCTGGTGACACCATCTCGGTCCTCAGCCTCCAAACCATTGCCTCCGACCTCCAGAAGTTCGATTCCGTGGAACATTTGGTGGGCCTCTCAGATGCCACCAGCCTCAACAGCGACGAGTTGGAGGAAGGGGAGAGGCGCCGGGGGGCACAAGGACACTTCAAACATCACAGGAGCATCAGCCTTTAACCCCCTGGACTTCTGGGACCTCCCCCAGATCCGTGGAATCCTCACGGAACCATAGAACCACCCCCCAGACCCATGGGGTCATCCCAGATCCGTGGGATCCCCCAAATCCCATGAGATCCCCCAAAAAACCCAACGTTGAGGTCTTGGGTTCCATCCTTACGTCCCACCAAGAGCACTGAGTTGATAAGAGGGAGATAAATGGCATTGGAATCTCAACCTTTGACCCCTCCCAGATCCATGGAATCCTCTGGGACCCATAGAACCAACCCCCAGACCCATGGGATCATCCCAGATCTGTGGGGTCCCCCAAATCCCATGAGGATCCCCCGAAAAACCCAACGTGGGGGTGGTGGGTTCCATCCTTACGTCCCACCAAGAGCCTGGAGATGATAAGGGGGAGATAAATGTCACTGGAGTCTTAACCTTTGATCCCCCCAAATTCTTTGGACCCCCCCAGACCCATGGGATCATCCCAGCCCCATGGGATCCCCCAAATCCCATGAGATCCCCCAAAGAACCCAACGTTGAGGTCTTGGGTTCCATCCTTACGTCCCACCAAGAGCCTGGAGATGATAAGGGGGAGATAAATGGCATTGGAATCTCAACCTTTGACCCCTCCCAGATCCATGGAATCCTCTGGGACCCATAGAACCACCCCCCAGACCCATGGGATCATCCCAGCCCTGTGGGATTCCCCAAATCCCATGAGGATCCCCCGAAAAACCCAAGGTGGGGGTGGTGGGTTCCATCCTTACGTCCCACCAAGAGCAGGGAGATAAATGTCACTGGAATATCAACTTTTGACACCCTTGGATCCATAAAACCAACCCCAGACCCATGGGATCATCCCAGCCCTGTGGGATCCCCCAAATCCCATGAAGATCCCCCAAAAAACCCAACGTGGGGGTGGTGGGTTCCATCCTTACGTCCCACCAAGAGCACAGAATTGATAAGAGGGAGATAAATGTCACTGGAATCTCAACCTTTGATCCCCCCAGACCCATGGGACCCCCCCAGACCCATGGGACCCCCCCAGATCCGTGGGATCCCCCAAATCCCATGAGACACCCCAGAAAACCCCAACATTGGGGTCTTGGGTTCCATCCTTATGTCCCACCAAGAGCCTGGAGATGATAAGGGGGAGATAAATGGCATTGGAATCTCAACCTTTGAACCTCCCAGATCCATGGAATCCTCTGGGACCCATAGAACCACCCCCCAGAACCATGGGATCATCCCAGCCCCATGGGATTACTCAAATCCCATGAAGATCCCCCGAAAAACCCAACATGGGGGTGGTGGGTTCCATCCTTACGTCCCACCAAGAGCACTGAGTTGATAAGAGGGAGATAAATGTCACTGGAATCTTAACCTTTGATCCCCCCAAATTCTTTGGACCCCCCCAGACCCATGGGATCATCCCAGCCCCATGGGATTCCCCAAATCCCATGAGATCCCCCAAAGAACCCAACGTTGAGGTCTTGGGTTCCATCCTTACGTCCCACCAAGAGCACTGAGTTGATAAGAGGGAGATAAATGTCACTGGAGTCTTAACCTTTGACCCCTCCCAGATCCATGGAATCCTCTGGGACCCATAGAACCACCCCCCAGACCCATGGGATCATCCCAGCCCCATGGGATCCCCCAAATCCCATGAGATCCCCCAAAAAACCCAACGTGGGGGTGGTGGGTTCCATCCTTACGTCCCACCAAGAGCATGGAGATAAATGGCACTTGAATCTCAACCTTTGACCCCCCCCAGGCCCATGGGACCCCTCCCCCGATTTTTGGGACCACCCTCAGACCCATGGGGCCCCCCCAGATCCGTGGGATCCCCCAAATCCCATGAGACACCCCAAAAACCCCAACGTTGAGGTCTTGGGTTCCATCCTTACGTCCCACCAGGAACAGGAAGATCTCAACCTTTGACGCCGCCCCCAGACTCATGGGACCCCCCTCAAATTCTTGGGACTCCCCCCCCCAGACCCATGGGACTCCCCCAGCCCTGTCGGACACCCCCAGATCCGTGGGATCCCCCAAATCCCATGAGACACCCCAAAAACCCAACGTTGGGGTCTTGGGTTCCATCCTTACGTCCCATCAAGAGCATGGAGATAAATGGCACTGGAATCTCAACCCTTGACCCCCTCAGACCCATGGGACCCCCCCGAAATTCTTGGGACTCCCCCCCCAGACCCATGGGATCCCCCCCAGATCTGTGGGATCCCCCAAATCCCATGAGACACCCCAAAAAACCCCAACGTTGGGCTCTTGGGTTCCATCCTTACGTCCCACCAGGAACAGGAAGATCTCAACCTTTGACCCCGCCCCCAGACCCATGGGAACCCCCCCGAAATTCTTGAGACTCCCCCCCCAGACCCATGGGATCCCCCCAGCCCCGTGGGAACCCCCCAGATCCGTGGGATCCCCCAAATCCCATGAGACACCCCAAAAACCCCAACGTTGGGCTCTTGGGTTCCATCCTTACGTCCCACCAGGAACAGGAAGATCTCAACCTTTGACCCTGCCCCCAGACCCATGGGACCCCCCTCAAATTCTTGGGACTCCCCCCCCAGACCCATGGGATCCCCCCAGCCCTCTGGGACCCCCCCAGATCCGTGGGATCCCCCAAATCCCATGAGATCCCCCAAAAACCCCAACGTTGAGGTCTTGGGTTCCATCCTTACGTCCCACCAGGAACAGGAAGATCTCAACCTTTGACCCCACCCCCAGACCCATGGGAACCCCCCCGAAATTCATGGGATGCCCCCACCCCAGACCCATGGGATCCCCCCAGCCCTGTGGGACCCCCCCAGATCCGTGGGATCCCCCAAATCTCATGAGACACCCCAAAAAACCCCAACATTGGGCTCTTGGGTTCCATCCTTATGTCCCACCAGGAACAGGAAGATCTCAACCTTTGACCCCGCCTCCAGACCCATGGGAACCCCCCCCAAATTCTTGGGACCCCCCCCTCCGACCCATTGGACCCCCCCAGATTAATGGGATCCCCCAAATCCCATGAGACACCCCAAAAACCCCAACGTTGGGGTCTTGGGTTCCATCCTTAGGTCCCACCAAGAGGATAAAAGGGGAGGGGTCATAAAAATGACGTCATTGGGGTGACATTTGGGGGGGTGGAGGGTTGGGGACCCCCTCCTTTGTCTTTCACCCCAAATTTTTTAGCCCCCCCCCCAAGTTCAGGCGTTTTTGGGGTTTTTTCCACCTTTTTTCCAGGAAAATTGCTCTAATGGGGGGGGGGGGAAGGTTTTGGGGTGCAGCGGGGGATTCTGGGGGGGTTGGGGGATATTTGAGGCTTTGGGGGGGGATTTGGGGGATTTGGGGGGGGATTTGGGGAGGGTTGGGGGTTTTTTTTGGGGGGGGATTTCATAGAATCATAGAATCATAGAATGGGCTGGGTTGGAAGGGAGCTCAGGGATCATCAGCTCCAACCCTTGATCCACTCCCCCCGTGGTTCCCAGCCCATGGCACTCAGTGCCACATCCAGGCTCTTTGGAAAGATCTCCAGACATGGAGAATCCACTACTTCCCTGGGCAGCCCATTCCAATGCCTGATCACCCTCTCCAGAAAGAAATTCTTTCTCATCTCCAACCTAAGCCTCCCCTGGCACAACTTGAGACCCTGCCCTCTTGTCTTGCTGAGAGTTGCCTGGGAAAAGAGCCCAACCCCCCCCTGGCTCCAACCTCCTTTCAGGGAGTTGGAGAGAGTGATGGGGTCTCCCCTGAGCCTCCTCTTCTCCAGCCTCAACACCCCCAGCTCCCTCAGCCCTTCCTCACAGCAATTCTGCTGGATCCCTTCACAGCCTCCTTGCTCTTCTCTGGACCTGCTCCAGCACCTCAAGCTCCTTCCTGAACTGGGGGGCCCAGAACTGGACACAGGACTCAAGCTGTGGCCTCCCCAGGGGCAGAATCCCCTCCCTGGACCTCTTGGCCACCAGCCCAGGATGCCATTGGCCTTCTTGGCCACCTGGGCACACTGCTGGCTCATGGTCACCTTCCTGTCACCCCAAACTCCCAGCTCCCTTTCTGCCACTCTGGAGCTCCCCATGGGGTTGTTGTGTTGAACCTCATCCCCTTGGGATCATCCCAACTCTCCAGTCTGGGGGTTTGGGGGATTTTGGGGGGGATTTTGGGGATTTTTCTTGGATTTCGGGGATTTTGGGGATTTAGGGGGGAATTAGGGGATATTTGGAGCGGATTTTTTGGGGGGGGGAGTTTAGGGGGGATCTCTGGAACTGGGAAAAGCCTCCTGGAGACTGGGAAAAGCATCTCTGGGACTGGGAAAACATTCCCAGGAGCTGGAAAAGCATCCCTGGGAGTGGGAAAAAACATCCTGGGAGTGGGAAAAAAAATCCTGGGAGTTGGAAACCCCTTCCCAGGATCAGGAAAAATATTCCCAGCTCCCGGAAAATCCCTTTCCAGCTCCCCCTGTTCCCGGGCGGAGCTTTCTCCATCCTGGATCCCTCCCCATCCCGACTTCCCTTTCCGCTTCCTCCCTCCTGGTCCAACCTTTTCCTGTGTCCTTTCCCAGCAGCCCGGGCAGCAACAGCTCCTGGAGGGAATTTTTCCCCTTTTTCCCGAAAAAAAAAATCCCTCCAGGAAATCGCGGGGGAAATTTGTCTGAAAAGTGGGGAAAAAAAGGAAAAAAAAATATATTTTTTTCCCTAAAAACCTGGGGGAAAAGGGGAAAATCGGGAATTTTCCCCTTTTTTCCCCCAAATGTTGTGGAAATCCTTAAAAAAAATAAAGTTTTGAGGGGGAAAAGGGGGGTGGGGGGTGGGGGGAAAGGATCCTCGTGGATCCCTTCCCGTGGGTTTTCAGGGATCCCTTCGGGATGATCCTCAGGGATCCTTTCCAAGCTATTCCATGATGGGAAAAGGTTGGAAGAGGCTTCCTGGAGCTGAGAAGTCCTGGACCCTATGGAAGCATCCTGGATCCTATGGAGATGTCCTGGACCCTATGGAATGTCCTGGATCCTATGGAGACGTTCTGGACCCTATGGAAAAGTCCTGGACCCTATGGAGAAGTTCAGGACCCTATGGAATGTCCTGGATCCTATGGAGAAGTTCTGGACCCTATGGAATGTGCTGGACCCTTTGGAATATCCTGGATCCTATGGAGATGTCCTGGATCCTATGGAATGTCCTGGACCCTATGGAATGTCCTGGATCCTATGAAAAGGTCCTGGATCCTATGGAGAAGTTCAGGACCCTATGGAGAAGTTCTGGACCCTATGGAATGTACTGGACCCTTTGGAATGTCCTGGACCCTATGGAGGAGTTTTGGACCCTATGGAGAAGTCCTGGATCCTATGGAAAAGTCCTGGATCCTATGGAGAAGTTCTGGACTCTATGGAGAAGTTCTGGATCCTATGGAATGTCCTGGATCCTATGGAGATGTCCTGGATCCTATGGAGATGTCCTGGACCCTTTGGAATATCTTGGACCCTATGGAATGTCCTGGACCCTCTGGAGAAGTTCTGGACCCTATGGAATGTGCTGGACCCTATGGAATGTGTTGGACCCTATGGAATGTGCTGGACCCTTTGGAATATCCTGGATCCTATGGAGATGTCCTGGATCCTATGGAATGTCCTGGACCCTATGGAATGTCCTGGATCCTATGAAAAGGTCCTGGATCCTATGGAAAAGTCCTGGATCCTATGGAATGTCCTGGACCCTATGGAAAAGTCCTGGACCCTATGGAGAAGTTCTGGACCCTATGGAATGTGCTGGACCCTTTGGAATATCCTGGATCCTATGGAGATGTCCTGGACCCTATGGAGAAGTCCTGGATCCTATGGAATATCCTGGACCCTATGGAGAAGTCCTGGACCCTATGGAGAAGTTCTGGACTCTATGGAGAAGTTCTGGACCCTATGGAGAAGTTCTGGATCCTATGGAGAAGTTCTGGACTCTATGGAATATCCTGGACCCTATGGAATGTCCTGGACCCTATGGAGATGTCCTGGACCCTATGGAATGTCCTGGACCCTATGGAGATGTCCTGGACCCTATGGAAAATTCCTGGACCCTATGGAGAAGTTCTGGACCCTATGGAATGTCCTGGACCCTATGGAATGTCCTGGATCCTATGAAAAGGTCCTGGACCCTATGGAGAAGTTCTGGATCCTATGGAGAAGTTCTGGACCCTATGGAATGTCCTGGACCCTTTGGAATATCCTGGATCCTATGGAGATGTCCTGGACCCTATGGAATATCCTGGATCCTATGGAATGTCCTGGATCCTATGAAAAGGTCCTGGATCCTATGGAGAAGTTCTGGATCCTATGGAGAAGTTCTGGACCCTATGGAATGTACTGGACCCTTTGGAATGTCCTGGACCCTATGGAGGAGTTTTGGACCCTATGGAGAAGTCCTGGATCCTATGGAAAAGTCCTGGATCCTATGGAGAAGTTCTGGACTCTATGGAGAAGTTCTGGATCCTATGGAATGTGCTGGACCCTTTGGAATATCCTGGATCCTATGGAGATGTCCTGGACCCTTTGGAATATCTTGGACCCTATGGAATGTCCTGGATCCTATGGAGAAGTTCTGGACCCTATGGAATGTGCTGGACCCTATGGAATGTGCTGGACCCTATGGAGAAGTTCTGGACTCTATGGAGAAGTCCTGGACCCTATGGAGAAGTTCTGGATCCTATGGAGATGTCCTGGATCCTATGGAGAAGTTCTGGACCCTATGGAATGTGCTGGACCCTTTGGAATATCCTGGATCCTATGGAATGTCCTGGACCCTATGGAGAAGTTCAGGACCCTATGGAATGTGCTGGATCCTATGGAATGTCCTGGATCCTATGGAGATGTCCTGGACCCTATGGAGAAGTCCTGGATCCTATGGAGATGTCCTGGATCCTATGGAAAAGTCCTGGACCCTCTGGAGAAGTTCTGGACCCTATGGAATGTGCTGGACCCTATGGAATGTACTGGACCCTTTGGAACATCCTGGATCCTATGGAGATGTCCTGGATCCTATGGAATGTGCTGGATCCTTTGGAATATCCTGGATCCTATGGAGATGTCCTGGATCCTATGGAAAAGTCCTGGATCCTATGGAAAAGTCCTGGACCCTATGGAGAAGTCCTGGACCCTATGGAGAAGTTCTGGACCCTATGGAATGTGCTGGACCCTTTGGAATATCCTGGATCCTATGGAGATGTCCCGGACCCTATGGAGATGTCCTGGACCTTATGGAGAAGTTCTGGACCCTCTGGAGAAGTTCTGGACCCTCTGGAGAAGTTCTGGACCCTATGGAATGTGCTGGACCCTATGGAATGTGCTGGACCCTATGGAGAAGTTCTGGATCCTCTGGAATGTCCTGGACCCTATGGAGATGTCCTGGACCCTATGGAATGTCCTGGACCAACCAAAGAGGAGAAAGGTTGGGCAGAACCTCCCTAAATTGGATCCCCCAAGGATTTTATCCCTTTTCCTCTTTTTTTTTCCCTATTATTTTCCCATTTTCCCTCATTTTTCCCCCTGATTTCCCTTTTCTTTTTTCCCCTTTTTTAAGGACATCTCCTCAATTATTCCATGAAAAAAAATATGGAATTTTCAGCCACCAATCACCCTTTTCACCTCTTTTTTTGGGGAAAAAAACCTCATTTTCAGCCATCATTTTATTTTATTCTGTTTTTTTTCCAACGTTTTCTATAATCCACGGATTTTTTTTCCTTATAATCTTGTTTTTTTTCTTCATTTTAAAACTCTTCTGGGTTTCTTTTCCTCCCCAAGGAGTTTTGGGGAGAGAAATGAGAAAAATCAGGATTTTTAGCAAAAAAAAAGCCAGAAAGGGGAGAGAAAAATTGGGGAAAATCTGGAAGAATTAATAAAAAAAACCCAACAAACCACGCACAAAAAACCACCAGAAACACACAAAGGTTTTTTCCAGGTCCTTGTGGAAAAGGAAAAAACAAAAAAACCACAGAAAACCTCCCAAAAATATCCCAGAAGTGCCTGAAAAACGATGAAACCTCCAATTCTTTTCTTTCCCCCCCAAAAATAAGGCAAAAAACAACAAAATTCCAACAATTCCTTTTTTGGGACGAGACAAAGAGGTGAAAATATCCCAGAGTCCTTCAGGGCAGCTCCCAAGTGGGCAGACTCCTGATTTTGCTTGGTTTTCCCCCAAAATTCAAGAGCGGTACCGAGCGACGACGTCGACCAATGGGGAGGAGGGTGGAGGGCAGGGTGGGGTCCCAGGGCCAACAGTTAACGAGGTTGTTAATTGATTACCCACCCAGGCTGAAGGGCTCTAGGAGAAAATGGCCTCTCCAAGCCCAGGTCTTGGAGGTCAACGCCAGTTGGGTGTTGGTCAACCCCAGTTGGGTGTTGGCCAAGCCCAGTTGGGTGTTGGCCAAGCCCAGTTGGGTGTTGGGTGAGCAGTTGAGGAGGTTTGGAGGCCTCCTCATTAACTCAACCATTAATTAAGCCCCAAGGCTGAACGAGTGGGAACAAGATGGGGTCTTGGGAGCCCAACACCAGTTGGGTGTTGGCCAACGCCAGTTGGGTCTTGGTCAAGCCCAGTTGGGTGAGCAGTTGAGGAGGTTGGAGGGGTCTTGGGGGCCTTCTCATCCCCTCATTAACTCAACCACTAATTAACCCCCAAGGCTGAAAGGGTGGGAACAAGAGGCTCCAGTGATGGGGTCTTGGGAGCCCAACACCAGTTGGGTGTCGGACAACCCCAGTTGGGTCCTTGTCAACCCCAGCTGGGTGAGCAGTTGAGGAGGTTTGGGGGCCCCCTCATCCCCTCATTAACTCAACCATTAATTAACCCCCAAGGCTGAATGGGTGGGAACAAGATGGGGTCTTGGAGCCCAACGCCAGTTGGGTGTTGGCCAACCCCAGTTGGGTCTTGGTCAGTGCCAGTTGGGTGAGCAGTTGAGGAGGTTGGAAGCCTCCTCATTAACTCAAGCATTAATTAACCCCCAAAGCTGGGAACAAGATGCTCCAGTGATGGGGTCTTGGGTGCCCAAAGCCAGTTGGGTGTCGGCCAACGCCGGCTGCGGCTCAGTTGATGAGGGAGGAGGTTTGTGCCGCCGAGGCGGGCGCAGCGGCGGGGAAGGAGGGGTGTGGGAAGGCTCTGGTGGGGAAGGAGAGGGCCCAGGGCAGGTCCAGGCCAGGGCTGGCGAGGGTGGGGATGGGCAGGGCCGAGGAGGAGGGGGAGGCCGGGAAGGGCGGCAAGGAGGGGACAGGGGGCGAGGAGAAGGCCCCGGCGGCCCCGGCCCCGGCGAGGGCGGCTTTGGCTTTGTCGCCAGCGTGGGTGCGTTGGTGTCGGTTGAGGTGGGAGCTGCGGCTGAAGCACTTGGCACACTGGGGGCACTTGTAGGGCTTCTCCCCGGTGTGGACGCGGTGGTGGATGGTGAGCTCGGAGCGTTGGATGAAGCTCTTGCCGCAGTCGCCGCACTTGTAGGGTTTCTCGCCGAGGTGGATGCGTTGGTGCTTGATGAGGTTGGAGGAGACGCTGAAGCGTTTCCCGCACTCCCCGCACTCGTAGGGCTTCTCCCCCGTGTGCATCCGCCGGTGTTTGGTGAGGTCGGATTTCTGGATGAAGCCCTTCCCGCAGTCCCCGCACTTGTAGGGTTTCTCCCCGAGGTGGGTCCGTTGGTGCTTGATGAGGTTGGAGCGGACGCCGAAGCTCTTCCCGCACTCCCCGCACTTGTAGGGCTTCTCCCCCGTGTGCATCCTCCGGTGCTTTGCCAACGCTGAGTTTTGACCAAAACTCTTCCCGCACTCGGGGCAGGCGTAGGGTTTGTCGCCGGTTTGGGTTCCTTGGTGCTTGACGTTCTCCGGCCCGGAGGTGAAATTCTTCCCACACTCGCTGCACTTCTGGGTCCTCTCCGGCGCCGGGCGAGGGCGGGAAACCCAAAAAAAGCTCTTCCCGCCATCGCCGCACTCGCAGGGGCGTTCGGCGCCGGTGCCGCTCGAGAGCCGCCGGCGTTTGGTGGAGGCCAAGAAGCTCTTCCCACAATCCCCGCAGCGGGAGGGCTGCTCGGCACCAGCATGGACGCGTTGGTGCCTCTCCAAGTGGGAACTCTGGGAGAAGCTCTTCCCACAGTCGCCGCAACGGAAAGGTTTTTCCCCCATGTGGATTCGGCGGTGCCGGTCAAGGTGGGAGCTCCAAGAGAAGCTTTTCCCACAATCCCCGCACCGGTAGGGTTTTCCGGCGCCGTGGCAACGTTGGTGTTGGAGCAGAGCAGCGTTGAAGCCGAAACCCTTCCCGCACTCCCCGCACTTGTATGGTTTCTCCCCAGCGTGGCCGCGCCGGTGCTTGGCCAACGCCGCGCTCTTGCCGAAGCCTCGGCCGCACTCAACGCATCTCCAAGGTTTCTCCTCGGGGCTTCCCGACTCTCCCGGCGATGCCGACACCGACCGCCGACCGCAATCGGCGCAACGGCATGAGGGGTCCCCCGTGGGGGTGGTTGTGGTGGTTGTGGTGGTCGTGGCGTGGGTACGGCGGTGCCGGTCGAGGTGGGAGCTCCAACTGAAGCTCTTGCCACAGTCAGGGCAGGCATAGGGTTTCTCGCCGGTGTGGATGCGGCGGTGCCGTTCCAGGTGGGAGTTCCAGTTGAAGCCCTTCCCACAGTCGCTGCACTTGTAGGGTTTCTCTTCCAGGTGAAGCTTTTGGTGTTTCACCAAACCGGAGCTGGACGGGAAGCTCTTCCCACAGACACCGCATTGGCACGGGGCGGCGGCGGCGCTGGCGGCATGGACGCGTTGGTGTTGGATGAAGGCAGAGCCAACGCTGAAGGTCTTGCCACAGTCGGGGCATTTGTAGGGTTTCTCGCCAGCATGGCGGCGTTGGTGGGTGAGGAGGGTGGAGCTGAGCCGGAAAGATTTCCCACACTCGGGGCATTTATGGGGCCGTTCGGCGGCGCCGCGGCGGTGTTTGGTGAAGGCCGAAGAGAAAGCCAAAGTTTTGCCGCAGTCGTGGCAGCGGCCGTGGCCCAGCAGAGCCCTGGGGGGGAATTTCTTGAAGTTCCGGTGACTCGATTTCCCCTGACGTTTGCTCGGGGGTTTTTTGGGTTGGTTTTCACCTTTTTGGCCACCCTCACTGGGCTTGGAAGGCTCCGCCCCGGTGGGGTTGGGTCCTTTGGGCGCCGGCGTCACTTCAGCATCCACCGGCTCGCCCGGGGGGGGTTCTTCCTCTTCGTTCTCACTCAACAACCCATCATCTACCGGGAGAAGAAGTTGGGTGAGGGTCCAACCCCACCCCCCCCTGCCCCACGTTGGCTGCCGGAGACTTTCCCAGCACCACAGAGACCGCGTCCCGTTCCGTTCTGGCACCCCAAGCTTTGGGGGGCTTCCAAACCCAAGTTTTTGGTCATCAAGGCTCACCAAACCTCTCTGTTGAGGTTTGGCAATGGTGGTGATCTGGCAAACCATATCCCCTGGATCTAATTAAGCTCAATCCTGGTGATTTCAGCACTAATTAAGGCCAATTAATTAAATTTCGAGCTCCTCAATGGTTCTTGGGGTCTTCCCAACCCATGTTGGGTCATCAACGTTGACCAAACCTCTACGGCATGGTTTGGCGACCTGGCAAACCCTCCCTCCATGATCTAATTAAGCTCAATCCTGGCGATTTCGGCACTAATTAAGGCCAATTAATTACATTTTGCTCTCCTCAATGGTTCCGGGGTCTTCCCAACCCATGTTGGGTCATCAACGTTGACCAAACCTCTACGGCGTGGTTTGGCAACCTGGCAAACCCTCCCTCCATGATCTAATTAAGCTCAATCCTGGCGATTTCGGCACTAATTAAGGGCAATTAATTAATTTTTGCCTTCCCAATCCCCATTTTTGGCCCCCACCAATCACTTACCAGCCCCCAGGCCCCTCCTCCGGTGGGATTCGGCGAACGCCGTGATCCTTGGCCAACTGATGGCGATTTCCTCAGCTACGGGGAGAAGTCGGGCACCAATTTCACCTTTTTTCACCCCAAAAACTCCAACCCCAGTTTACGCCCCTCCCCCCTTAGGCTGAATTGTGGGGATTTTGGTGGTTTTTCCATCATGGCCACTAATTAACACCAATTAATTACCAGTTTGCAAGGGGATTAATTAAAAATCAAGGAAAAACGAAGGAATCGACCCATCAAAAAGAAGGAAGAGTCCCCCCCCCACCTTTATTTTAGGCTCAATCCCGGTGATTTTAGGTGTTTTTCCCCCACCTTAATTAATGAATTTATTAATTAACTCATTAATTGCCCCCAATTAATTAAAAATCAGGGATAAACTCAGCCCCTCACCCAGGGAGATGACGCTCTCGTAGCTCTCCTGCATCTCCTCCTTTTGTCCTTTTTTCTTTTTGGGGGGGGGTCCCTGAAATGCAAACTCAGTTATTGGGGTTCCCCCCTCCCCATATAATAATTAATCATAATAATAATTAATAATTAATCAATTATTAATAATTAATAATAGGGGGATTGAGGGAGGGGGCTAAAAGGGGGGGGTTAATGGGGAAGAATTAAAGGGGGGGGAAGCTAGAGGGGGGATTAATTAAAAGGTGGGTAATTAATTAAAAGGTGGATAATTAATTAAAAGGGTGGGTAATTAATTAAAAGGGTGGATAATTAATTAAAAGGAGGGCAAATTAGGGAGGGGGGTTGGGACTTAAAGAGGGGGTGGAAATTAAAAGGGGGGGAAATTAATTAAAAGAGGAGTAATTAATTAAAAGGGGGGGAATGAAAGGGGGGGAAATTAAAGGGGGGAGTGGAAATTGGGGGGGAATTAATTAAAAGAGGGGGAACTAATTAAAAGGGGGGTAATTAATTAAGAGGGGGGGTAATTAGGGTGGGGGGGTTGGGAATATAAGGGGGGTGGAAATGGGGGGGTAATTAATTAAAAGGGGGAATTAATGGGGGGAATTAAAGGGGGGGTGGGAATTGGGGGGGTGATTAATTAAAAGGGGGAATTAATTAAAAGGGGGAAATTAATTAAAAGGGGGGTAATTAATTAAAAGGGGGGGAAATTAGGGTGGGGGGGTTGGGAATATAAGGGGGGGTGGAAATGGGGGGGTAATTAATTAAAAGGGAGGAATTAATGGGGGGAAATTAAAGGGGGGGTGGAAATTGGTGGGGTGATTGATTAAAAGGGGGGAATTAATTAAAAGGAGGGAATTAATTAAAAGGGGGGGAAATTAGGGAGGGGGGGTTGGGAATTGGGGGGGTGGAAATGGGGGGTAATTAATTAAAAGGGGGGAATTAATGGGGGGAATTAAAGGGAGTGGAAATGGGGGGGGAATTAATTAAAAGGGGGGGTAATTAATTAAAAGGGGGGAATTAATTAAAAGGGGGGGAAATTAGGGAGGGGGGGTTGGGAATATAAGAGGGGGTGGGAATGGGGGGGGTAATTAATTCAAAGGGGGGAATTAATTAAAATGGGGGGTAATTAATGGGGGGAAATTAAAGGGGGGAGCGGAACTTGGGGAGGTAATTAATTAAAAGGGGGAATTAATTAAAAGGGTGGTAATTAATTAAAAGGGGGAGAAATTAGGGAAGGGGGGTTGGGAATTGGGGGGGTAGAAATTGGGGGGTAATTAAAAGGGGGGGAATTAATGGGGGGAATTAAAGGGAGTGGAAATGGGGGGGAATTAATTAAAAGGGGGGTAATTAATTAAAAGTGGGGAAATTAATTAAAAAGGGGGGTAATTAATTAAAAGGGGGGGAAATTAGGGAGAGGGGGTTGGGAATTAAAGGGGGGGTGGAAATGAAATGGGGGGAATTAATTAAAAGGGGGGAAATTAATTAAAAGGGGGGAAATTAATTAAAAGGGGGGTAATTAATTAAAAGGGGGGGTAACTAATTTAAAGGGGGGAAATTGATCAAAAGGGGGAGGAAATTAATTAAAAGGGGGGGTGGAAATTGGTGGGGGTGGAAATTAAAAGGGGGGGAATTAATTAAAAGGGGGTAATTAATTAAAAGGGGGGGTAATTAATTAAAAGGGGGGGGAAATTAGGGAGGGGGGGTTGGGAATTGGGGGGTGGAAATTGGGGGGTAATTAAAAGGGGGAGAATTAATGGGGGAAATTAAAGGGAGTGGAAATGGGGGGGTAATTAATTAAAAGTGGGGAAATTAATTAAAAGGGGGGAATTAATTAAAAGGGGGGGAATTAGGGAGGGGGGTTGGGAATTGGGGGGGTGGAAATTGGGGGGGGTGGAAATGAAAGGGGGGGAATTAATGGGGGGGAATTAATTAATGGGGGGGAATTAATTAATGGGGGGGAATTAAAGGGGGTGTCGGAAATTAAAGGGGGGGGGAACTAATTAAAAGGGGGGTGGAATTAATTGGGGTTTTATTGGGGGGGGGGGGGGTTCGCGAAACCCCCGCGGATGGATGGGAAGAGGGGGGGGGGGGAAGGGAAATCCGGGATAAAAGGGATAAAATAAAGAGGGGGGGGGGGAGGGAAATGTTGAGCCCCCCCCCACACCCTAATTTTTCTTTTTTGGGGTGGGGGGGGGAGAATCGGGGTGCGGTCGGGCACCCACCCCCCACCCTCCACCCCCCATCCCCCCCTCCCCGTTACCTGGTAGCGGAGGATGCGGATGCGATGGAGCTGCTGGGTGGGGAGGGGGCTGGGTGGGGGGGGGGGTTATAGGGGGGGTCGTGGGGTGTTGGTTTTTTTTTTTGGGGGGGGGGGGAATGGGGAGAAGGCCAAAGGAGGGTGGGGGGCGGCGCCGGGGCTGTTGCACGTCGGGGTGGTGAATTCGGACACACAGGAAGGGGATGGAGCTAAAAAGGGGGGGGGGGGAGATGGAAATGAGGAGGTGGGGGGGGGGACAGGAAGGAGGAGAGGGGGCTTTAAAGGGGGGGGGACACACACACGGCCACGAGCTGGAGCCGCCGGCAGGGACCGGACTCGCCTTTTGTGGTTCGGAAGTCGCGGGTGGGAGTGGGGAGTAGGGGAGCGTGGCGGAGGGGGGGAGGGGGGGAGGTCTCGCGTTGTCGCTGTGTGTGACCCCCCCCCCACCCTGCCCCCCCACCCATTAGGTGTGGCGGAAGGTAATGGGGGGGGACCCCCCCCCTTCAAGATTTGCGGCTTTGTCCCTGGGGAGGGGGATTTAGGGGGGGGGGGAGGAGACCCCTCCATCATCATGGCGGTGGGGGGGGTCCTGAGGGGGGGGCAGGGAGGTCACCTGTGTCCCTGTGGGGGGGTTCCCTGAGTTTTAGGTCCGGGGGAGACCCTCAAACCCTGGAGACCCAATCTGGGGGGGGCTGAGAGGGGGGGGGGGGGTCCCCATCTCACCCTGCCCTCGGCGCCCAACGTGGGTCAACCCCAGCACCCAGTGTGTCCCCCCCCCAAAAACACCCACCAGGACCTGGCACCTAGTGGTGACTTGGGGGGGGGTGACAATGTCACCTCTTGGTTTTCCAGGGTCCTCGGTGTCACGGGGGGAGTGGGAGATGGAGCCTTGGGGGGTCCCTGAGCAGACGGTGATTTTTGAGGGGGACGAAGAGGAGGAAGAGGAGGAGGAGGAGGGGGGGGGGACGACCTGTGACCCCCCCGGGATGCAGGGTGAGTCCTGGAAGGGGGACTTGGGGGGGGGAAGGGGGGGGTCTCGTGGAGCTCAGGTCTTGGGATGGGGGTTGGAGACCCCCAAATTGTGGTGTCCCCCTAAAACAGGAGCCCATGTCCTGGGTCTCCTCACCAAAGGGCGGGGGGGGCAAGCTCCAAGTTTTGGGGTGCAGCAGCCTTGGGAAGGGGTCAGAGACCCCCCCCCCAAAATGGAGTCTGTGTCCTGCGTCCCCTCACCAAGGTTGTGTCCAACTTTTGGGGTGCAGCAGCCCTGGGAAGGGGTTGGAGACCCCCCCAAAACCAGAGCCCAGCCAAACTCCAAGTTTTGGGGTGCAGGAGCCTTGGGAAGGGCTTGGAGACCCCCCCAAAATGGAGCCCAGCCAAGCTCCAAGTTTTGGGGTGCAGCAGTTTTAGGATAGGCGACCCCCCCAAAACAGAGCCCATATCCTGGGCTCACCCCTCACCAAGGTTGTGGCCAAGTTTTGGGGTGCAGAACCCACACAAGCTCCAACTTTTGGGGTTCAGCACCCCCTGGGTGTTCCCATGGGCTGGGGGTCCCCATCCTCCGCCCCCCCCACTTTCCCCCACCCCACGGCCACCGAGTGAACCTGTGGCTCCCCCTTCTCCCCCCCAGGTGACCCCAAAATCATCGAGCTGGACTCAGGCTCTTTGTTTTGGGGTGCAGCAGCCTTGGGAAGGGGTAGGAGACCCCCCCATCCGTGGTGCCCCCCAAAATTGGGGTCTGCTCACCAGGGACGTGGTGAAGCTCCAAGTTTTGGGGTGCAGGAGCCTTGGGAAGGGGTTGGAGACCCCCCCAAAACCGGAGCCCAGCCAAGCTCCAAGTTTTGGGGTGCAGCACTTTTAGGATAGGTGACCCCCCCAAAACAGAGCCCATGTCCTGGGTCCCCTCACCAAGGTTGTGGCCAAGTTTTGTGGTGCAGAACCCACACAAGCTCCAACTTTTGGGGTTCAGCACCCCCTGGGTGTTCCCATGAGCCGGGGGTCCCCATCCTCTGCCCCCCCCACTTTCCCCCACCCCACGGCCATCGAGTGAACCCGTGGCTCCCCCTTCTCCCCCCCAGGTGACCCCAAAATCATCGAGCTGGACCCAGGCTCTTTGTTTTGGGGTGCAGGAGCCTTGGAAAGGGGTAGGAGACCCCCCCATCCGTGGTGCCCCCCAAAATTGGGGTCTGCTCACCAGGGACGTGGTGAAGCTCCAAGTTTTGGGGTGCAGGAGCCTTGGAGAGGGCTTGGAGACCCCCCCAAAACCAGAGCCCAGCCAAGCTCCAACTTTTGGGGTTCAGCACCCCCTGGATGTTCCCGTGGGCTGGGGGTCCCCATCCTCTGCCCCCCCCACTTTCCCCCACCCCACAGCCACCGAGTGACCCTGTTCCCCCCCCTCTTCCCCCCAGGTGACCCCAAAATCATCGAGCCAGACCCAGGCTCTTTGTTTTGGGGTGCAGCAGCCTTGGGAAGGGCTTGGAGACCCCCCCATCCGTGGTGCCCCCCAAAATTGGGGTCTGCTCACCAGGGACGTGGTGAAGCTCCAAGTTTTGGGGTGCAGGAGCCTTGGGAAGGGCTTGGAGACCCCCCCAAAATGGAGCCCAGCCAAGCTCCAACTTTTGGGGTTCAGCATCCCCCTGGATGTTCCCGTGGGCTGGGGGTCCCCATCCTCCCCCCCCCCCCCCACTTTCCCCCACCCCACAGCCACCGAGTGACCCTGTTCCCCCCCCTCTTCCCCCCAGGTGACCCCAAAATCATTGAGCTGGACCCAGGCTCTTTGTTTTGGGGTGCAGCAGCCTTGGAAAGGGCTTGGAGACCCCCCCAAAATGGAGCCCAGCCAAGCTCCATCTTTTGGGGTTCAGCACCCCCTGGATGTTCCCCTGGGCTGGGGGTCCCCATCCTCTGCCCCCCCCACTTTCCCCCCCACCCCACAGCCACCGAGTGACCCTGTTCCCCCCCCCTCTTCCCCCCAGGTGACCCCGAAATCATCGAGCTGGACCCGGGCTCTTTGTTCCCTGCTCCCGAGGAGCCTTCGGATTCTGGGGGGATCCGGGAGAGCTTGGGTTGGAGCGTGGCGGAGGAGCCGGATTCCCCGGGATCTCCAGGGTTTGTCGGGAAGGGGAAAAACCTTTCGGGGTTTTCCCCGGACCCTTCGTACCCCAACTTCCAGAGCATCCTTGTCCTCCGGAAGAGCTACGAGTGCGGGGATTGCGGGAAGAGCTTCAGCTGCAGCTCCCACTTCGGCAAACACCGGCGCACCCACACCGGGGAGAGACCCTTTGGGTGCCTCTACTGTGGCAAGACCTTCAACGTCAGCTCCAACCTCTACCGCCACCAACGAGCTCACCAACAACACCCCAAAAAGACCCCCAACAAGACCAACAACACCCCAAAGACCCCGCCGCGGGGTCTTCCCTACGAGTGCCGGGAGTGCGGGAAGAGTTTCCGCCGGAACAAGGAGCTGCTCACCCACCGCCGCCTCCACACCGGGCTCCTCCCATTCCAGTGCTCCCAGTGCGGGAAGGGCTTCAGCTGGAGCTCCCACTGGCAACGCCACCAACGCGTCCACACCGGCGAGAAACCCTACAGCTGCCCCGAGTGCGGCAAAAGCTTCAGCAGGAGCTCCCACCTCTACCGCCACCAACGCACCCACGCCGGAGGCCGCTCCTACATCTGCACCTACTGCGGCCGGAGTTTCGGCAGCACCCTCCACTTCGACCGCCACCAACGCACCCACAGGGGGCAAAGACCCTACAAGTGCACCCTGTGCCGGAAGAGTTTCGGCGACGGGACAGCGTTGGTCAAGCACCAAAGGCTCCACTTGGGCGATGGGCCCTTCCGTTGCGAAGACTGCGGCAAGGCCTTCGGAGCCCGCGCTCAGTACGCCCGGCACCGCCGGAGCCTCCATGGTGTCGGTGGTGTTGGAGGGGGTGTTGTTGGTGTTGAGAAGCCCTATCGTTGCGGTGATTGTGGGAAGAGTTTCTCCTGGAGCTCCCACTGGGAACGCCACCAACGCATCCACACCGGCGAGCGGCCCTACCAGTGCGGCGACTGCGGGAAACGCTTCGGGAGGACCTCCCACCTCTACCGCCACCAACGGACCCACGCGGGTGGCCAACCCCACGTCTGTGGCGACTGTGGCAAGAGCTTCAACAGCACCCTCCACTTCCAGAAGCACCAAAAGGCCCATGCTGGGCCCCGCCACGCTTGCGGCGATTGCGGCAAGGCCTTCGCCGACGGCTCCGCCTTGGCCAAGCACCGCCGGGTCCATGCCGGCGAGAAGCCTTTCCCCTGCCCCCAGTGTGGGCGACGTTTTGGGGTCACCTCCCACCTCCGGAGGCACCTCCGGAGTCATGGAGAGGTGGAGCATCCAGAGGAACCCCCGGATGAGGCCCGGTAACCGGAGGTGGCCCCCAACCTCGGGTGGTGCCGAGCCCACGGACGTAGATTTGGTAGGGTAGAGTAGGAAGGTAGGGTAGAGAGGGGAGGATGGAGGTGGGATGGATGATGGGAATTTTGGGAGAGGGGGAAGGGTCCTTGCCAGAAGATCCGACCCCATCCTGCCAAGAGACATTGGGGCCGTGGCCCTTCCTCACCCCACGGGCCAGGAAAAACCCTGGGGGGTGGAGAAATGGTGGAGGAGGAAGAGGAGGGGGTTGGAGATGCCACCAGCTCCTTGTTGAGGTCATCAAGACCCCAAAATATCTGAGGTGGTCACCAAAACCCCAAAATATCCGAGGTGGAAGCTCAGGGGGTGGGAAGATGGGGTTGAAGATCCCACCAGTTCCTTGCTGAGGTCACCAAAACCCCAAAATATCTGAGGTGGCATCACCTTTTGGCCATCCCACCTTCCCCACGCTTCCAACCATCACCTGGAGGTCCAGGGGGTGGGAAGATGGGGTTGAAGATCCCACCAACTTCATCAAAACTCAAAAATATCCGAGGTGGAAGCCCAGGGGGTGCAGGAGATGGGGTTGAAGATCCCACCAGCTCCTTGCTGAGGTCATCAAGACCCCAAAATATCTGAGGTGGCTTCACCAAAGGTCACCAAAACCCCATAATATCCGAGGTGGAAGCCCAGGGGGTGCAGGAGATGGGGTTGAAGATCCCACCAACTCCTTTCTCAACTCATCAAGACCCCAAAATATCTGAGGTGGCTTCACCTGGAGGTCCAGGGGCTGCAGGAGATGGGGTTGAAGATCCCACCAATTCCTTGGTCAACTTGTCAAGACCCTAAAATTTCTGAGGTGGTCACCAAAACCCCCAAATATCCAAGGTGGCTTCTTCACCCCTTGGCCATCCCACCTTCCCCACGCTTCCAACCTTGTCCATCCCCCAAATCCTGGAGCCATTTTGTTTTGGGGGTGGAAATGTGACAATGCCACTTCCCGATGTCACCATTTTGGGCTCAGGTGACCCCGATTTGGGGGCTTCGGTTGGGAGGACCCAAGCCTGGGTGTTCCCCACCCCTTGGCCACCGGTGTGGTTTATTTAAATTTATTTATTGTATTTATCCAACCGGAAGCCACCTGGGCTTGGAAAATCCCGATGGGAACTCGGTGGGGACAGGAAATGGGGACAAGATGGTGGCTTTGTCCCCAAACTGCCCCGGAAGTTCTCGTGGTTCCTTTTGGGGTGATGGGGAAGAAGGTGGCACCACTGAGGAACCCTCAGGAGATTCCAGGAATTCTCCTGAAGCCTCGGGATGGACCTCAGGGATGGGAGGAGGACACAAATCTGGGGGGTTTTTTCCTGGGTTTTTGGTGGTTTTTTGGGAAGGGGGGTGGGGCCTGGACCGTCTCTTCCCAAGTTGACCAAGAGCTGTGGTTGTATTGTCAATAAAATTAGAGACTAGTGGGAAAAAAATCCCAAAAAAAACCCAAAACCATTCCTTGTGAATTCTGCTTCTCCTCAGAGGATCCGCCCAGAGGTCTCCCTGGGGTGGGATATCCCGAAGGAATCTTCCCAGGAAACCTGAAAAGCTTTTGGGAGTCAGGTTGGGAGCTTGGGATCGTTGGGGGGGCCTTGACATGGTGGGAAGCTCCTTGGAGAAGTCCTTGGAAAATTCCTTGGCATCATCTCAGGTGACTCCTTGAGCCACAGGTTGGGGAATTCCTTGGGCATCTCCTTGGGAATCATCTCCTTAGGTGACTCCGTGACCCAGAGGTTGGGGAATTCCTTGGGCATCTCCTTGGGAATCATCTCCTTAGGTGACTCCTTGAGCCACAGGTTGGGGAGTTCCTTGGGCATCTCCTTGGGAATCATCTCCTTAGGTGGCTCCTTGAGCCACAGGTTGGGGAATTCCTTGGGCAATTCCTTGGGCATCTTCTTGGATGTCCTGGGAATCTCCTTGGGAATTCCTGGGCAACAATCTGGGCACCTTCCCGGGCAACTCCTTGGGCAATTCCTTGGGCATCTTCTTGGATATCCTGGGAATCTCCTTGGGAATTCCTGGCCAACGATTCGGGCATCTCCTTGGGCAATTCCTTGGGCAATTCCTTGGGCATCTCCTTGGGCAGTTCCTTGGGAATCTTCTTGGATGTCCTGGGAATCTCCTTGGGAATTCTTGGGCAACGATTTGGTCACCTTCCCGGGCAGTTCCTGGGGAAATTCCTTGGGCATCTTCTTGGGCAATTCCTTGGGCATAATCTTGGATATCCTGGGAATCTCCTTGGGAATTCCCTGGGCAACAATTTGGGCATTTTTCTGGGCAATTCCTTGGGCAGTTCCTTGGGAATCTTCTTGGATGTCCTGGGAATCTCCTTGGGAATTCTTGGGCAACGATTTGGGCACCTTCCCGGGCAGTTCCTGGGGAAATTCCTTGGGCAATTCTTTGGGCAATTCCTTGGTTATCCCTGGAATTTCCTTGGGAATTCCCTGGGCAACGATTTGGGCACCTTTCCGGGCAATTCCTTGGGCAGTTCCTTGGGCAGCTCCCAGGGCAGCTCCTTGGGCAATTCCTTGGGCAATTCCTTGGGCATCTTCTTGGATGTCCTGGGAATCTCCTTGGGAATTCTTGGGCAACGATTTGGGCATCTTCCTGGGCAGTTCCTGGGGAAATTCCTTGGACAATTCCTTGGATATCCTGGGAATTTCCTTGGGAATTCCTGGGCAACAATTAGAGCATTTTCCTGGGCATCTCCTTGGGCAATTCCTTGGGCATCTTCTTGTATATCTCGGGAATCTCCTTGGGAATTCCCTGGGCAACAATCTGGGCACCTTCCCGGGCAACTCCTTGGGCAGTTCCTTGGGCATCTCCCAGGGCATCTTCCCGGGCAGTTCCTTGGGCATCTTCTTGGATATCTTGGGAATTCCTTGGGCAATTTGGGCATTCACTCCCCTCGTGGGAGTGGGTGGGCTCAGGTTGGGTGTGGGGGGGGGTGAAGTGGTGCCGGGGGCCACTAGAGGGCGAGGAAGAGGAGGAGGAAGGAGGGGGAGGGAGGAAGAAGGGGGAGGGGGCGGCTCCACTGTATCCGGGTCAACCCGGAGCCGCCTCCACCCGGGACCGCGGCGACCACGGAGACCCCCGTGGGGGGGGCCCAAGCTGAGGTTTTGGGGGACTCCCCCCCTGCTACACACCCCGAAAATCCGCAGGTAAAAACTAGGGGGGGGGGGGGGGGAAGGGGGGGGTCCCCTCTTTCTCCTCCTCTTTAATCCGTGAATGAAATCACGGGGGGGGGGGTCGTGGGAACCCTAAAAACTGGGGGGGTGGGGCAAAAAAGAGGGGTGCAGCGCGTGGGCATCCGGCGATGGGGTGAGCAGCCCCGGGGCACCCTAAAATAATAGGGGGGGAACCCCTAAAAAATGGGGTGCAGCCTCTGGGCACCCCTAAAATAGGGGGGGTGCCCCCTCTTTGGGACCCCAGGAAGTGGGTGAGCACCCCAAAAAAATAGGGGGGGATCCCATGGCACCCCCAGAAATGGGGTGCAGCCTCTGGGCACCCCAGAAAGTGGGTGAGCACCCCAAAAAATGGGGTACAGCCTTTGGGACCCCGAAAATGGGGGGTGCACCCCTTGGGGACCCCAAAAAGGGGGTGAGCACCCCTAAAAATGGGGAAGGGGGGGTTGGGAGTCCCCTGGGCACCCCAAAAACATTGGGGGGAATTTTGGGGTGCTGAGGGGTTTTTGTTTTGTCATTGAAGGGGACAGAGTCAGGTTGGGGGATCTGGGACCCCCCCCCCAGCACCCCAAAGGTTTTGGGGTTCACCATGCAGGAGAACTACGAGAACGTCATTTCCTTGGGTGAGGGAAAGTTTGGGGGGTTTTGGGGTCGTTTTGGGGGGTTTGGGGTCTTTTGGAGGGTTTGGGGTCGTTTTAGGGGGGTTTGGGATCATTTGGGGGGATTTGGGGTCTTTTTGGAGGGTTTGGGGTTGTTTTGGGGGATTTGGGGTCATTTTGGGGGGCTTGGGGTCATTTTGGGGGATATGGGGTTGTTTTGGGGTCGTTTTGGGGTGATTTGGGGTCTTTTGGAGGGTTTGGGGTCGTTTTGGGGGAGTTTGGGGTCATTTGGGGGAGTTTGGGGTCATTTGGGGGATTTGGGGTCATTTGGGGGGATTTTGGGGGTCGTTTGCGTTTGATTTGGGTATTTTGGGGGGTTTTTTTGGGTGGGGTTGTTTTGGGGATTCGGTTTTAGGGATTCGGGTCGTTTGGGAGATTTTTGGTGCTTTGGGGATTTGGGGTCATTTTAGGGGTTTGGGGATCATTTGGGGGATTTGGGTCGTTTGGGGGTTTGGGGACTGATTTGGGGTCGTTTGGGGGATTTGGGGTCTTTTTGAGGGTTTGGGGTCATTTTAGGGTTTGTTTGGGAGTTTTGGGGTTGTTTTGGAGGGTTTGGGGTCGTTTTGGGGGATTTGGGGCCGTTTCGGGGTTTGTGGTCGTTTGGGGGTTGGGGTTTCTTGGGGAATTTGGGTCTTTTTGGGGATTTGGGGTCTTTTTGGAGGGTTTGGGGTCGTTTTAGGGGGTATGTTTAGGGGGTAAATGTTTTGGGGATTTGTCCTTTTGAGGGTTAGTGTTTTGGGGGGTTGGTCGTTTGGGGGTTATCTTCTTGGGGGTTTGGGGTCGTGATTTGGTTCTTGGGGATTTTGGGTCGTTGGGATTTTGGGTCGTTTTGGGGGATTTGGGGTCATTTGGGGGGATTTGGGGTCGTTTGGGGGGATTTTGGGGGTCGTTAGGGGTCGTTTTGGGGGATTTAGGGTCATTTGGTGGGAATTGAGGTCGTTTTAGGGGATTTGGGGTCTTTTTGGAGGGTTTGGGGTCGTTTTGGTGGATTTGGGGTTGTTTTGGGGGATTTTGGTGTCGTTTTGGGGGGATTTGGGGTCATTTTGGGGGATTTGGGGTCATTTGGCGGGAATTGAGGTCGTTTTAGGGGATTTGGGTTCATTTTGGGGGATTTGGGGTTGTTTTGGGGTCGTTTGGGTGGATTTTGGGTCGTTTTGGGAGATTTGGGGTCTTTTTGGAGGGTTTGGGGTCGTTTGGGGGGATTTGAGGTCTTTTTGAAGGGTTTGGGGTCGTTTTGGGGGATTTGGGGTTTTTTGGGGGGATATGAGGTTGTTTTGGGGTCGTTTGGGTGGATTTTTGGTCGTTTTGGGGGAATTGGGGTCGTTTTGGTGGATTTGGGGTCGTTTTGGGGGATTTTGGTGTCGTTTTGGAGGGATTTGCGGTCGTTTGGAGGGATTTGGGGTCATTTTGGGGGATTTTGGGTTGTTTTGGGGTTGTCTGGGTGGATTTTGGGTCATTTTGGGGGATTTGGGGTTGTTTTGGAGGGGTTTGGGGTCGTTTTGGGGGGTTTGGGGTCATTTAGGGGGGATTTGGGGTCAATTTTGGGGTTTGGGGTCTTTTTGGGAGGGTCTGAGTGTTTTAGGGGGGTTTGTTTAGGGGTCGATTTGGGGTCATTTGCGGGGATGAATTGGGGTCATTTAGGGATGAGGTGTTTTAGGGGATTTGGGGTTGTGATTTTGGGTGCGTGGGGATTTGGGGTCTTGGGGGATGGGTGATTTTTGGTGGTGATTTGGGTTCGTTTTGGGGATTGATTGGGGGATTTGTCCTTTAGGGGGGATTTGGGGTCATTTTGGGGGATTTTGGTGTCGTTTTGGGAGGATTTGGGGTCATTTAGGGGGGATTTGGGGTCATTTTGGGTCGTTTTGGGGGATTTTGGTGTCGTTTTGGGGGGATTTGGGGTCATTTTGGGGGGATTTGGGGTCATTTTGGGGGATCTTTTCCTGGCAGCCGAGGAAATCGCCATCAGTTGGCCCCGGATCACGGCGTTCGCCGAGTCCCATCGGCGCCGCGGTGAGTTGGGGGGGACCCCAACATTTGGGGGGGGTCCAAACTCTGAAGTTTTGGGGTTTTTTCACTCAAATTTGGGGCGAATCCTTCAGGAATTTTTGGGACACCCCCAAATTTAGGGCACGAAGAACTTTGGGGGGATCCCCTCAGCTTTAGGGTGAAGCCTTTGGGGTGTTTCTTTTGGGGTCTCTTCTTTGGAGAAGATCCAGACCACCTCCAACCAACCCAAAGCTCTGATCATGGAATCATGGAAGGGTTTGGGTTGGAAGAACCTTTGGAGAACATCAGACCATGAGTTGGGTCATCTTCAAGTAGAGCTGGTTGGTCAAATCCCATCATGGAAGGGTTTGGGTTGGGTGGGATCTTTGGAGAACGTCCAGAACGTGAGTTGGGGCATCTCCAACCAACCCAAAGCCTTGGTCATGGATTCATGGAAGGGTTTGGGTTGGGTGGGATCTTTGGAGAAGATCCAGACCACCTCCAACCAACCCAAAGCTCTGATCATGGAATCATGGAAGGGTTTGGGTTGGAAGAACCTTTGGAGAAGATCCAGACCATGAGTTGGGTCATCTCAAACCAACCGAAAGCCTTGGTCATGGATTCATGGAAGGGTTTGGGTTGGAAGAACCTTTGGAGAACGTCCAGACCATGAGTTGGGTCATCTTCAAGTAGAGCTGGTTGGTCAAACCCCATCATGGAAGGGTTTGGGTTGGGTGGGATCTTTGGAGAACATCAGACCATGAGAGTTGGATCATCTTCAACCAACTCAAAGCCTTGGCCATGGAGTCATGGAAGGGTTTGGGTTGGAAGAACCTTTGGAGAAGATCCAGACCACCTCCAACCAACCCAAAGCTCTGATCATGGAATCATGGAAGGGTTTGGGTTGGAAGAACCTTTGGAGAAGATCCAAAAAACCCATCGCTGGTTTTTGGGGTGTTTCTTTCAGGTTTGGAAGCAGAGGGGGAGCAAGGTCCGGGGGAGCCCCCCCAGTTCCAAGCTTCGGGGGGTCCCAGCTCCGAGGAAGGGGGGGTGAACCCCGATTTACGGCGCCAGTTGGGGCTGATCCTTCAAAGTGCCGGGAGGAGCCAAGTGGAAAAGATGTTGAGGGAACTGGTGAGGGAGCAGGGCCAAGGTGGGAAACGCCGGAGCCGGAAGAAAAACCCCAAAGATGGAGGTAAAATATGGGGGGGACACCCCAAAAACCCCCCCTGAGGTGTTGCTCGCTTTGGAGGGCATCGTCCCGGGGGGTGTGGGGTGGGTCTGAGGGGTTTGGAGTGGAAATATGGAAGGGTTTGAGTTGGGAGAAGCTTTGGAGAAGATCCAGAACATGAGTTGGGTCATCTCCAACCAACCCAAAGTGTTGGCCATGGAGTCATGGAAGGGTTTGGGTTGGAAGAACCTTTGGAGAAGATCCAGACCATGAGTTGGGTCATCTCCAACCAACCGAAAGCCTTGGTCATGGAATCATGGAAGGGTTTGGGTTGGAAGAACCTTTGGAGAAGAACCAAACCATGAGTTGGGTCATCTCCAACCAACCGAAAGCCTTGGCCATGGAGTCATGGAAGGGTTTGGGTTGGAAGAACCTTTGGAGAAGATCCAGACCATGAGCTGGGTAATCTTCAACCAACCCAAAGCCTTGGTCATGGATTCATGGAAGGGTTTGGGTTGGAAGAACCTTTGGAGAACATCAGACCATGAGTTGGGTAATCTTCAACCAACCCAAAGTGTTGGCTATAGAATCATGGAAGTGTTTTGGTTGGAAGAACCTTTGGAGAAGATCCAAACCATGAGTTGGGTCATCTTCAACCAACCCAAAGCCTTGGTCATGGATTCATGGAAGGGTTTGGGTTGGAAGAACCTTTGGAGAAGATCCAGACCATGAGTTGGGTCATCTTCAAGTAGAGCTGGTTGGTCAAACCCCATCATGGAAGGGTTTGGGTTGGGTGGAATCTTTGGAGAACATCAGACCATGAGCTGGGTCATCTTCAACCAACCCAAAGTGTTGGCCATGGAGTCATGGAAGGGTTTGGGTTGTAAGAACCTTTAGAGAAGATCCAGACCACCTCCAACCAACCCAAAGCTCTGATCATGGAATCATGGAAGGGTTTGGGTTGGGTGGGATCTTTGGAGAACGTCCAGACCATGAGAGTTGGGTCATCTTCAACCAACTCAAAGCCTTGGCCATGGAGTCATAGAAAGGTTTGGGTTATAAGAACCTTTAGAGAAGATCCAGACCACCTCCAGCCAACCCAAAGCTCTGATCATGGATTCATGGAAGGGTTTGGGTTGGGTGGGATCTTTGGAGAAGATCCAGACCATGAGATGGGAGATCTCCAACCAACCCAAAGCGTTTGCCATGGAGTCATGGGTTTGGGTTGGAAGAACCTTTGGAGAATGTCCAGACCATGAGTTGGGGCATCTTCAAGTAGAGCTGGTTGGTCAAATCCCATCATGGAAGGGTTTGGGTTGGGTGGGATCTTTGGAGAACATCAGACCATGAGTTGGGTAATCTTCAACCAACCCAAAGTCTTGGTCATGGATTCATGGAAGGGTTTGGGTTGTAAGAACCTTTGGAGAAGATCCAAACCATGAGTTGGGTCATCTCCAACCAACCCAAAGCCTTGGCCATGGATTCATGGAAGGGTTTGGGTTGGGTGGGATCTTTGGAGAAGATCCAGACCACCTCCAACCAACCCAAAGCTCTGATCATGGAATCATGGAAGGGTTTGGGTTGGAAGAACCTTTGGAGAACGTCCAGACCATGAGTTGGGTCATCTTCAAGTAGAGCTGGTTGGTCAAATCCCAGCATGGAAGGGTTTGGGTTGGGTGGGGTCTTTGGAGAACGTCCAGACCATGAGTTGGGGCATCTCCAACCGACCCAAAGTGTTGGCCATGGAATCATGGAAGGGTTTGGGTTGGAAGAACCTTTGGAGAAGATCCAGACCATGAGTTGGGTAATCTTCAACCAACCCAAAGCCTTGGTCATGGATTCATGGAAGGGTTTGGGTTGGAAGAACCTTTGGAGAAGATCCAGACCATGAGTTGGGTCATCTCCAACCAACCCAAAGCCTTGGTCATGGAATCATGGAAGGGTTTGGGTTGGAAGAACCTTTGGAGAAGATCCAAACCATGAGTTGGGTCATCTCCAACCAACCGAAAGCCTTGGTCATGGATTCATGGAAGGGTTTGGGTTGGAAGAACCTTTGGAGAACGTCCAGACCATGAGTTGGGGCATCTTCAAGTAGAGCTGGTTGGTCAAACCCCATCATGGAAGGGTTTGGGTTGGGTGGGATCTTTGGAGAACATCAGACCATGAGCTGGGTCATCTTCAACCAACCCAAAGTGTTGGCCATGAAATCATGGAAGGGTTTGGGTTGGAAGAACCTTTGGAGAAGATCCAAACCACTAGTTGGGTCATCTCCAACCAACCCAAAGCGTTTGCCATGGAGTCATGGGTTTGGGTTGGAAGAACCATTGGAGAACGTCCAGACCATGAGTTGGGGCATCTTCAAGTAGAGCTGGATGGTCAAACCCCATCATGGAAGGGTTTGGGTTGGAAGAACCTTTGGAGAACGTCCAGAACATGAGTTGGGGCATCTCCAACCAGCCCCAATCTCTGGTCATGGAATCATGGAAGGGTTTGGGTTGGGTGGGACCTTTGGAGAACATCCAGGCCACCTCTGGAAGGTGACCACCATTGGCCACGACCTTCTAGATCCCACCCCCCACCCTATTCCCCATCCACCACCTCCATCTCCTTCCACCTGTCCGCCCAACGTGCGGCATTGGGACCTTGGCCGAGGTCGTCCAGAAGGCCAAGTAGATGATGGTGGCCATCTTGGGAGAGGTCTTCAAATTATCATTTAATTAATAATTAATTAGGGGGCGGGGTTTTGGGGGGGTTCTCATGGCTGAGATTCTGATGGTTCCTCACCAGGTGCCGGGAGCGGGACAGAGGAGGAGGCGGCGCCGCGGCTCGGCGAGGAGACGGCACCGGGGGGTGCCCCTTCCCCGAGTGGGGGGCGAGGAGAGGACCCCCCCACAGAGCTGGGGGGTCTGAAGAGCTCATCCGTGGCATCCCCATCGTCCCGGGTGGGTCGCGTGGGACGCGGTGCACGGAACCGTTCCCAAACCCCTTCCCGATCCCGGTGCTGGGCCGGGCGTCGTCGGCGGGGCCAAGATGGCGGCGCGGGGGCGGAGAAGCCTCACCGGTGCGGGGATTGCGGGAAAGGCTTCAGCCGAGGCTCCAACCTGGCCCAGCACCGGCGCATCCACAGCGGGGAACGGCCCCACCGGTGCGGGGAGTGCGGGAAAGGCTTCATCCAACGCTCGGATCTGGAGCGGCACCGGCGCGTCCACACCGGGGAACGGCCCTACCCCTGCGGCGACTGCGGCAAACGCTTCAGCGTCAGCTCCCACCTGGACCGGCACCGCCGGACCCACGCCGGGGGACCGGGTCCGCCGGCAAGCACCAAAACGTCTACGGAGGCGGCGGCGGTTCCTCAGCATTGCCCGGAATGCGGGAAGAGTTTCGGGCACCGCTCGGCTTTGGCCAAACACCGGAAAAGCCACAGCGGGGAACGGCCCCACCGGTGCGGGGAGTGCGGGAAGAGCTTCAGCCGCGGCTCCAACCTCACCCAGCACCGTAGGATCCACACGGGCGAGCGGCCGTTTTCCTGCGGGGATTGTGGGAAAGGCTTCATCCAACGCTCCGACCTGGAGAGGCACCAACGCATCCACACCGGGGAACGTCCCTACGCCTGCGGCGACTGCGGGAAGAGCTTCAGCGTCAGCTCCCACTTGGACCGGCACCGAAAGGTCCACGCGGCCGAGAGGGCCCGGTACCGGTGCCCTCAACACTTGGCGGGGTTTTTGGCTTCCCAGCGTCATGCCCGCTGCTCCCAGTGCTCCCAGTGCTCCCAGTGCGGGAGGGGTTTTGGTCAAGGCAACGCTTTGCTCAAGCACCAACGCGTTGGCGAGGGGCAAACGCCGGATTGCGGGAAGAACCAGGGAGGTGGGGGAGGGACAGGGGGGGCGGTGGGAGTGGGTTTACGCCCACGTGGTCACCACCAGTGTTTGGATTGCGGGAGGGAAGCGGGAGGTGGGGAGGAGGCGTCGGAGAAACCCTACAAGTGCGGGGAGTGCGGGAAGGGCTTCGGGCAACGCTCGGCGTTGGTGAAGCACCGGCGGATCCACAGCGGGGAGAAACCCTACGCCTGCGGGGACTGCGGGAAGGGCTTCATCCAGAAATCCGACCTGACCATCCACAGGCGGATGCACACGGGGGAGAAGCCCTACGAGTGCGGGGAGTGCGGGAAACGCTTCAGCGTCTCCTCCAACCTCATCACCCACCAACGCACCCACCTCGGCGAGAAACCCTACAAGTGCGGCGACTGCGGCAAGAGCTTCATCCAACGCTCCGAGCTCACCATCCACCACCGCGTCCACACCGGGGAGAAGCCCTACAAGTGCCCCCAGTGTGCCAAGTGCTTCAGCCGCAGCTCCCACCTCAACCGACACCAACGCACCCACGCTGGCGACAAAGCCAAAGCCGCCCTCGCCGGGGCCGCCGGGGCCTTCTCCCCGCCTCCCGTCCCCTCCTTGCCGCCCTTCCCGGCCTCCCCCTCCTCCTCGGCCCTGCCCATCCCCACCCTCGCCAGCCCCGGCCTGGACCTGCCCTGGGCCCTCTCCTTCCCCGCCAGAGCCTTCCCACACCCCTCCTTCCCCGCCGCCGCGCCCGCCTCGGCGGCACAAACCTCCTCCCTCATCAACTGAGCCGCAGCCGGCGTTGGCTGACACCCAACTGGCGTTGGGCTCCCAAGACCCCATCACTGGAGCATCTTGTTCCCAGCTTTGGGGGTTAATTAATGGTTGAGTTAATAAGGGGATGAGGAGGCCCCCAAAGCCCCTCCAACCTCCTCAACTGCTCACCCAACTGGGGTTGACCAACACCCAACTGGCGTTGACCAACACCCAACTGGCGTTGACCTCCCAAGACCCCATCACTGGAGCATCTTGTTCCCACCCTTTCAGCTTTGGGGGTTAATTAATGGTTGAGTTAATGAGGCGATGAGGAGGCCCCCAAGGCCCCTCCAACCTCCTCAACTGCTCACCCAACTGGGCTTGACCAACACCCAACTGGGCTTGACCAACACCCAACTGGCGTTACCTCCCAAGACCCTTTCACTGGAGGATCTTGTTCCCACCCATTCAGCCTTGGGAGTTAATTAATGGTTGAGTTAATGAGGAGGCCTCCAACCTCCTCAACTGCTCACCCAGCTGGGGTTGACCGACATCCAACTGGTGTTGAGCTCCCAAGACCCCATCACTGGAGCATCTTGTTCCCAGCTTTGGGGGTTAATTAATGGTTGAGTTAATGAGGGGATGAGGAGGCCCCCAAGGCCCCTCCAACCTCCTCAACTGCTCACCCAACAGCCAACTGGGGTTGGCTGACACCCAACTGGCATTGACAAAGACCCAACTGGCATTGGCTGACACTCAACTGGCTTTGGGCTCCCAAGACCCCATCACTGGAGCATCTTGTTCCCAGCTTTGGGGGTTAATTAGTGGTTGAGTTAATGAGGAGGCCTCCAACCTCCTCAACTGCTCACCCAACTGGGGTTGACCAAAACCCAACTGGCGTTGGCCAACACCCAACTGGCCAACCAACTGGCGTTGATCTCCCAAGACCCCTTCACTGGAGGATCTCGTTCCCACCCATTCAGCCTTGGGGGTTAATTAGTGGTTGAGTTAATGAGGAGGCCTCCAACCTCCTCAACTGCTCACCCAGCTGGGGTTGACCGACACCCAACTGGTGTTGGGCTCCCAAGACCCCATCACTGGAGCATCTTGTTCCCACCCTTTCAGCTTTGGGGGTTAATTAATGGTTGAGTTAATGAGGGGATGAGGAGGCCCCCAAGGCCCCTCCAACCTCCTCAACTGCTCACCCAACAGCCAACTGGGGTTGGCTGACACCCAACTGGCATTGGCTGACACTCAACTGGCGTTGGGCTCCCAAGACCCCATCACTGGAGCATCTTGTTCCCAGCTTTGGGGGTTAATTAGTGGTTGAGTTAATGAGGAGGCCTCCAACCTCCTCAACTGCTCACCCAACTGGGGTTGACCAAAACCCAACTGGCGTTGGCCAACACCCAACTGGCCAACCAACTGGCGTTGATCTCCCAAGACCCCTTCACTGGAGGATCTTGTTCCCACCCTTTCAGCCTTGGGGGTTAATTAATGGTTGAGTTAATGAGGAGGCCTCCAACCTCCTCAACTGCTCACCCAGCTGGGGTTGACCAACACCCAGCTGGGGTTGACCAACACCCAACTGGGGTTGACCAACACCCAACTGGGTTTGGCCAAACCCCAACTGGTGTTGACCAACACCCAACTGGGGTTGACCTCCAAGAGCAGCCATTGATGATTGAGCTTTGGTAATTAACGCCTAATTAAAGGGGAGGGGACGCCCCCACCCAGACTTCATATTCTTCAAGTTTTTGAGGCAAATTCTTGCCTTTTTGGGGCAGGAAGAGTCCTCCCTTCCCCCTCAGATTTTGGGGCAAAACAAGTGGAAATTTACTTCTGGATTTTTTAATGTTTTCCCCCCCAAAACTTCCTGTTTGGGAACTGGTGAAAAAAAAAGTACAAATTGAGGTTTTTTGCCCATTTTTCCACTTTTAGGGAGATGATTTTGGGGAGGGGGCGGGGGAGCAACAGCCAAATTGTTCCTTTTTTGGCATTTTTTTAACTTTTTCTTTGTGTGTCGTCTCGGTGGTTTTGCAACGCTCCCCAAAGTGCCACTTTTTGGGGAAAAAACCTCCAGATTTGGGGACTTGAGGAGCACGGGGGGGAAATCCAGCTGTTTGCAGCTGGTTTTTTTTTAAAAAAAAAAGCAAAAAAAAAACCATTTTGGGGGTTTTGTTACTTTTGGGACTTTGTATTCCACGAGGCAGCAAAATAATAAAAGGGGGAAAGGGGCACCCGTGGGTGGTGTGAGAAAAAACAAAAAACAAAGTGGGTTTTGGGGTGAAAAAAGGGGTTTTTGTTTAATTCTTGGGGGAGGGGTGGAGGTTTCCCTCAGGTTTCGAGCAGTAAAGACCCAAAAACACTTTTGATATAAAATGCTCTTAATTAATTCCCCCAATGTCATCGAATTAAATAAAGAGTTGCAGAATAAATTAAAAAATAGAATAAATAAATTAAAAAATACAATAAATAATTAAAAATACAATAAATAATTAAAAAACAATACAATAAATAAATAAATAAACACTGAAAAGGGGGTGAGGTAGGAGCACCCGTGGGTGCTGGCACGGTGACAAAGTACTGGAGTGTCCCCTGGGTGCCACCACCCCAAGCAGAGGGGCACCCGTGGGTGTCCCCCCCACCCGTGTCCCTTTGGGTGTCACCGTGGTCCCTGGCAGCAGAGGTGTCACTGTGGGTGTCAGCAGGGCCACTTCAGGTGTCACTGTGGGTGTCGTGGGTGTCACCAGAGCCACCTCAGGTGTCCCCTCCCTCAGCTGGCAGTGCCACCACTCGTGCAGTTGTGGGGTGGCAGCAGCAAAGAGGGGCAGGTGGCACCCATGGGTGTCCCCACCCATGTCCCATTGGGTGTCACCGTGGTCCCCAGCAGCAGAGGTGTCACTGTGAGTGTCGTGGGTGTCACCAGGGCCACTTCAGGTTTCACTGTGGGTGTCGGGGATGTCAGCAGGGCCACCTCAGGTGTCCCGTCCCCCCCCTCAGCTGTCACCACTCGTGCAGTTGTGGGGCCACAGGGTGGGTGACAGCAGCAAAGAGGGGCAGGTGGCACCCGTGGGTGTCCCCACCCATGTCCCGTTGGGTGTCACCGTGGTCCCTGGCAGCAGACGTGTCACTGTGGGTGTCACCAGGGCCACCTCAGGTGTCCCCTCCCTCAGCTGGCAGTGCCACCACTTGTGCAGTTGTGGGGTGGCAGCAGCAAAGAGGGGCAGGTGGCACCCATGGGTGTCCCCACCCATGTCCCGTTGGGTGTTACCATGGTCCCCGGCAGCAGAGGTGTCGCTGTGGGTGTCACCAGAGCCACCTCAGGTGTCCCCTCCCCCGGGGTGGTGTAGATCTGGGCACTCACCACCGCCAAGAGCAGCACCAGGAGCCTCTTGGCCACCGTGGGCTCCTCGGGGGGGGGTGCAGGACGTCGGACCTGGGGGGGGACACACAAGAAAATGGGGTAAAAATGGGGGAAAATAGGCAAGAAAGACAAAAAATCCCCCCCTGGGATTAAAAATAATTCCCTGGCTCAAATCCAGCCCCAGGGGGTTGGAATTCCCCCCATTTCCCCCTTTAAAAGGTCTCAGCAGGGGCTGAGTCAGAGAGGAGGGGGGGGGAAGGGGAACCCCAGGAATCCGGGGGTGTCCCAGGAAACAAAAGAAAAAAGGGGGGGGGACTGGGAAAGGGGTGGGGGAACTGGGATGGGGAGGGGGGGGGACTGGGATGGGAGGGAAACTGGGAAAGGGGGGAGGACTGGGAAAGGGGGAGAACTGGGATGGGGGACTGATGGGGAGGGGGACTGGGATGGAGGGAAACTGGGAAAGGGGGGACGACGACTGGGAAAGGGGGGAACTGGGATGGGGGGGGACTGGGAAAGGGGGGGTGACTGGGAAAGGGGGTGACAAGGGGGGGTGACTGGGAAAGGGGGTGACTGGAAGCGGGGACGGACTGGGAAAGGGGGACGGACTGGGAAAGGGGGGACGGGGGTGAAAGGGGGGACGGGACTGGGAAAGGGGGACGGGACTGGGAAAGGACGGGACTGGGAAAGGGGGACGGGACTGGGAAAGGGGGAATGGACTGAAGGAGGGGACTGGGAAGGGAGGGGGGACTGGGAAGGAGTGGGGGACTGGGAAGGAGGGGGACTGGGAAGGAGGGGGGACTGGGAAGGGAGGGGGACTGGGAAGGGAGGGGGGACTGGGAAGGAGGGGGGGACTGGGGAGGGGGGACTGGGAAGGGAGGGGGGGACTGGGAAGGAGGGGGACTGGGAAAGGGGGACTGGGAAGGGGGGGACTGGGGAGGGGGACTGGGAAGGGGGGACTGGGAAGGGGGGAAACTGGGAAGGGGAACTGGGAAGGGGGAAACTGGAAGGGGGGAAACTGGGAAGGGGGGAAACTGGGAAGGGGGAAACTGGGAAGGGGGGAAACTGGGAAGGGGGAACTTGGGAAGGGGGAAACTGGGAAGGGGGAACTGGGAAGGGGGGAACCTGGGAAGGGGGGAACACTGGGATGGGGGAACACTGGGATGGGGGAACACTGGGATGGGGGGGGGAACACTGGGATGGGGGGGGGACTGGGAAGGGAGGGGGGGGGACTGGGAAGGGAGAGGGGGGGACTGGGAAGGGAGAGGGGGGGACTGGGAAGGGAGAGGGGGGGACTGGGAAGGGAGAGGGGGGGGGACGACTGGGAAAGGGGGAAGGAGCCGGGACGGGAGGGGGGAAGGAGCCGGGACGGGAGGGGGGAAGGAGCCGGGACGGGAGGGGGGAAGGAGCCGGGACGGGAGGGGGGAAGGAGCCGGGACGGGAGGGGGAAGGAGCCGGGACAGGGCGAGGGAAGGAGCCGGGACGGGACGGGGGAAGGAGCCGGGACGGGAGGGGGGAAGGAGCCGGGACAGGGCGAGGGAAGGAGCCGGGACAGGGCGAGGGAAGGAGCCGGGACGGGACGGGGGAAGGAGCCGGGACGGGGGAAGGAGCCGGGACGGGGGAAGGAGCCGGGACGGGGGGGGGAACCGGGATATGGAGGGGGGAACCGGGATATGGAGGGGGGAACCGGGATATGGAGGGGGGAACCGGGGTAGCTCAGGGCCTCCGGTACTCACAGGGGGGGGGTAAAGGACTCGGCGGTGTCGGCGGCGGGGCCTGGGGGTGCTGACGGTCCCGACGAAGGGTTCGAAGGTGAAATGGCGGGGAGGGGAAGGGCTGAGCCCCCCAGGGACCCCCTCGGGTTGTCCCCACCCCCGCCCCGCACACGTCGCGGTCGCCGCTGTCGCCGCCGTCACCGCCATCTCGGGAGCGATAAAATGGCGGCGGGCGCTGAGGGGAGGGCGGTTTATAAAGCGGCGGGGAAGCCACGCCCCCTTAAGGGCGGGGCCAAAGCCCCAATGAGGATTCCGATTGGATGCGATGAGGGTTGGGGGCGGGGCTGAGCTCCGTAGGGGGGGGCTGTAAGGGGGTATAGAGGGGTATATAGGGGGACTATAGGGGGGCTATAGGGGGCTATAGGAGGGCATAGGGCGGCTATGGGGGGTATAGGAGGGTATGGGGGGGCTATAGGGGGGCTATAGGGGGTCTGGGGGGGCTATAGGGGCATGTATAGGGGTATTAGGGGGGTATAGGGGCTATAGGAGGGTATGGGGGGGCTATAGGGTGGCTATGCGGGGCTATAGGGGGGCTATAGGGGGTCTGGGGGGGCTATAGGGGCATGTATGGGGGTATTAGGGGGGTATAGGGGCTATAGGAGGGTATGGGGGGGCTATGGGGTGGCTATGCGGGGCTATAGGGGGGCTATAGGGGGTCTGGGGGGGCTATAGGGGCATGTATGGGGGTATTAGGGGGGTATATGGGGGGCTATAGGGTGGCTATGCGGGGCTATAGGGGGGCTATAGGGGTGCTATAGGGGGGCTATAGGGGGTCTGGGGGGGCTATAGGGGCATGTATGGGGGGTATTAGGGGGGTATAGGGGCTATAGGAGGGTATGGGGGCTATAGAATGGCATGGTTACATAGGGGCTATAGGGGGTCTAGATATAGGGCATGTATGGGGGCATTAGGGGGCATAGGGCCTATAGGAGGGATGGGGGCCATGGGGCACAAGGGCAATACAGGGGGCCATAGGGGTCCTATAGGGGCATGGGTATTAGGGGATATGGGGGCTATAGGTATGGTAATACAGGGGCTATAGGGGCTATAGGGGCTATGGGGTCCAAATATAGAAGGCTGCATGGGGGCATTAGGGGCATAGGGCTATAGGAGGGTATGGGGGGCTGGATTTGCTAAGGCTATATAGGGCTATAGGGGTCTAATATAGGGGCAAGGCATGTATGGTAATAGGGGGGTAAGTATAGGGTATTAAGGTTAATAATAGGGAAGAAGGTCTGGGGGCTATAAGGTCTGCATGGGGGCATTAGGTAAGTATATAAATATAGGGGGTCTATGGGGCTATAGGGATTATAGGGGGGCTATAGGGGGTCTGGGGGCTATAGGGCATGTATGGGGTATAGTGGCATAGGGGCAGGAGGGTATGGGGGCTATAGGATGGCTATGGGCTATAGGGGGCCATAGGGGGTCTGGGGGGGCTATAGGGGCATGTATGGGGGTATTAGGGGGGTATAGGGGCTATAGGAGGGTATGGGGTGGCTATGGGGTGGCTATGCGGGGCTATAGGGGGGCTATAGAGGGTCTGGGGGGGCATAGGGGGGATATGGGGGAGAATGGGAGGGGTATAGGGGGGACATGGGGGGGGTTATGGGGGGATGGGGGGGAATAGGGGGGGTTATAGGTGGGGTGTGGGGGGAGTATAGGGGGGGTATGGGGGGTTATGGGGGAGCTATGGGGGGTATAGGGGGGCTATAGGGAGGTATGGGGGGGCTATGGGGAGTTATAGGGGGTATAGAGGCGCTATAGGGGGACTATGGGGTGCTATAGAGAGGTATGGGGGGGCTATAGGGGGCTATAGGAGAGTTATGGGGAGCTATAAGGGGGTAGAGAGGGCTATAGGGGGATATGGAGGGCTATAGGGGGGCTATAAAGAGGTATGGAGGGGCTATAGGGGACTATAGGGGGGCTATAGGGGATATGGGGAGGCTACAGGGGCGTATGGGGGGCTATAGGGGGGTATGGGGGACATATAGGGCGCTATGGGGGACCTATAGGGGTCTATAAGGCTGTATAGGTGTGTATAGGGGGGCTATAGGTTGTCTATACGTGGGGCTCAGGGATCTCGAAGGGAGTCTATAGGGGGTCTGGAGGGGAGCTGGGTGGTGTTCGGGGGGGTCCCTCGGGGCTGGGTGGGGGGGAGCATAAAGCAAGGGTGAGCCCCTATAGAGCCCCTATAGCCTGGGTCCCTTTTTGGGGGTTTTTTGGGGGGTTTTTTGGGGTTTTTTTTTGGGGGGGGACACATACACCCCTATAGGCACCTATAGGTTGGGGAGAGGGGTCCGAGCACCCACAAGAAGGAGGGGGGGGCACCCTGAGGCAGACCCGAGCAGACCCCAAACCACGAGCAGACCCCAAACCCCCATTTTTTTATTTATTAATGTAAAAATCCACCGTTTTGGCACCAAATATTTACAGCCCCCCCTCCCCCTTCCAGGATTTTTTTTTGGGGGGGTCCCAAGGGTTTTGGGGGGGGGGATCCGAGGGGTTTGGGGGGGGGCCCAGGAATATGGGGGGGGGGCCCAGGAATATGGGGGGGGGTCCCAAGGGTTTTGGGGGGGGGATCCCAAGGTTTTGGGGGGGGGATCCCAAGGGTTTGGGGGGGGGATCCCAAGGGTTTGGGGGGGGGGGTCCCAGGAATATGGGGGGGGATCCGAGGAATATTGGGGGGGGGTCCCATGGATTTGGGGGGGAGGTAGGGGGCTGGGGGAAGGGGAAAAGGGGGGGGGTCTTGTGTTGGTTGGGTTGGGGAGGGGGAAGGGGAAGAGGAAGAAGAGGAGGAAGAAGAGGAGGAAGAGAAACGAAGAAGAGGAAGAAGAGGAGGAAGTGGAAAAGAAAGAGGAAGAAGAGGAAGAAGAAAAAGAGGAAGAGAGGAAGAGGAAGAGAGGAAGAAGAGGAAAAAGAAGAAGAGGAAGAAGAGGAGAAAGAGAAACAAAGAAGAAGAAGAGGAGGAAGAGAAACAAAGAAGAGGAAGAAGAGGAGGAAGAGGGAAAGAAAGAGGAAGAAGAAGAAGAGGAAGAGAAACAAAGAAGAGGAAGAAGAGGAGGAAGAGGAAGAGAGAAGAAGAAGAGGAAGAGGAAAAGAAGAGGAAGAAGAAGAAGAGGAAGAAGAGGAGGAAGAGGAAGAGAAGAAGAAGAGGAAGAGGAAAAAGGAAGAAGAGGAGGAAGAGGAAAAAAAAGAGGAAGAAGAGGAGGAAGAAGAGGAGGAAGAGAAACAAAGAAGAGGAAGAAGAGAAAGAGGAAAAGAAAGAGGAAGAAGAGGAAAAAGAAGAGGAAGAGAGGAAGAGGAAGAGAGGAAGAAGAGGAGGAAGAGGAGGAAGAGAAAGAGGAAGAGGAGGAAGAGGAAGAAGAAGAAGAGGAAGAGGAAGGAGAAGAGGAAGAAGAAGAACAGGAAGAAGAAGAAAAAGGAAGAAGAAGAGGAAGTGAAAGAGGAAGAAGGGGAAGGAAAAGAGGAAGAGGAAGAAGAAGAAGAGAAGGAAGAGAAAGAGGAAGAAGAGGAAAAACAGGAAGAAGAGGAGGAAGAAGAGGAGGAAGAGAAACAAAGAAGAGGAAGAAGAGGAGGAAGAGGAAAAGAAAGAGGAAGAAGAGGAAGAAGAAGAAAAAGAGGAAGAGAGGAAGAGGAAGAGAGGAAGAAGAGGATGAAGAGGAGGAAGAGAAAGAGGAAGAGGAGGAAGAGGAAGAAGAAGAAGAGGAAGAAGAAGAAAAAGGAAGAAGAAGAAGGGGGAGGAAAAGAGGAAGAGGAAGAGGAAGAAGAAGAAGAGAAGGAAGAGAAAGAGAAAGAGGAAGAAGAGGAGGAAGAAGAAGAGGAAAAAGAAGAGAAAGAAAAGGAGGAAGAAGAGGAGGAGAAAGAGGAAGAAAAGGGAGAGGAAGAAGAAAGATGAAGGAGGAGGAAGCTGGAGAGGTGGAGGAGGAGGAAGAGGAGGCTGAAGATGGGTCTGGGGGTGAGGAGGAGGCTGAGGAGGGTTGGGAGGTGAGGCTGAAGGCCACGGGCAGGAGGTGATGGAGATGGGGGAGCAGGAACAGGAGGGGACAGGGCAGGGGGAGGAGGAAGAGGAAGATGATGATGAAGAAGCCGAGGTGAGGCTGGGGTCCATTTGACGAAGTTCATGAGGATGAAGATGAAGATGAAGATGAGGAGGAGGAGGAGGTAAGGTCGGGGTCCATTTTAGGACTTTCAGGAGGTTCAGAAGGTTCATGATGAAGATGATGAAGATGAAGATGTGATTTTGGGGTCCATTTGAGGAGCTTCAGGGGGTTCATGATGATGATGATGAAGATGATGATGAAGATAATGATGATGATGATGATGATGTGAGTTTAGGGTCCATGTTGAGGAGGTTCAGGATGAAGATGATGATGATGATGATGAAGATGTGATTTTGGGGTCCATTTCAGAGGGTTCAGGGGGCTCAGGGGGTTCATGAGGATGATGAAGATGATGAAGATGAAGATGAGGAAGGTGCCGAGGTGATGCTGGGGTCCATGAGGAGGTTCAGGATGAAGATGATGATGATGAAGATGAAGATGCGATTTTGGGGTCCACTTGAGGGGGTTCAGGGGGTTCATGAGGATGATGAAGATGAAGATGATGTGAGTTTGGGGTCCATTTCAGGAGGTTCAGGAGGCTCAGGATGAAGATGACGATGATGAAGATGATGAAGATGTGATTTTGGGGTCCATCTGAGGATGCTCAGGGGGTTCAGGGGGTTCCTGATGAAGCTGAAGATGATGAAGATGAGGAGGAAGAGGAGAAGGAGGAGAAGGAGGAGGAGGAGGTGAGGTTGGGGTCCATGTTGAGGACGTTCAGGAGGTTCAGGGTGAAGATGATGATGAAGATGTGATTTTGGGGTCCATTTCAGGGGCTTCAGGGGGTTCATGAGGATGATGAAGATGATGAAGATGATGAAGATGAAGATGATATGAGTTTGGGGTCCATTTCAGGAGGTTCAGGAGGCTCAGGATGAAGATGATGATGATGAAGATGATGAAGATGTGAGTTTGGGGTCCATCTGAGGAGGTTCAGGGGGTTCAGGGGGTTCCTGATGAAGCTGAAGATGATGAAGATGAGGAGGAAGAGGAGAAGGAGGAGGAGGAGGTGAGGTTGGGGTCCATGTTGAGGACGTTCAGGAGGTTCAGGGTGAAGATGATGAAGATGTGATTTTGGGGTCCATCTGAGGAGGTTCAGGGGATTCATGAGGATGATGAAGATGGTGAAGAAGATGATGATGAGGAGGAGGAGATGAGGTTGGGGTCCATGTTGAGGACGTTCAGGAGGTTCAGGAGGTTCAGGATGAAGATGATGAAGATGAAGATGTGATTTTGGGGTCCATTTGAGGAGCTTCAGGGGGTTCATGAGGATGATGATGAAGATGATGATGATGAAGATGTGAGTTTAGGGTCCATGTTGAGCAGGTTCAGGATGAAGATGATGATGAAGATGAAGATGGGATTTTGGGGTCCACTTGAGGGGGTTCAGGGGGTTCATGGGGTTCATGAGGATGATGAAGATGATGATGAAGATGAAGATGTGAGTTTGGGGTCCATTTCAGGGGGCTCAGGGGGTTCATGAGGATGATGAAGATGATGAAGGTGAAGATGATGAAGGTGCTGAGGTGATGCTGGGGTCCATGTTGAGAAGGTTCAGGAGGTTGATGAAGATGATGATGAAGATGATGAAGATGTGAGTTTGGGGTCCATCTGAGGATGCTCAGGGGGTTCAGGGGGTTCCTGATGAAGCTGAAGATGATGAAGATGAGGAGGAAGAGGAGGAAGAGGAGAAGGAGGAGAAGGAGGAGGAGGAGGTGAGGTTGGGACGTTCAGGAGGTTCAGGATGAAGATGATGATGAAGATGTGCTTTTGGGGTCCACTTGAGGGGGTTCAGGGGGTTCATGAGGATGATGAAGATGATGATGAAGATGAAGATGATGTGAGTTTGGGGTCCATTTCAGGAGGTTCAGGAGGCTCAGGATGAAGATGACGATGATGAAGATGATGATGAAGATGTGAGTTTGGGGTCCATCTGAGGAGGTTCAGGGGGTTCAGGGGGTTCCTGATGAAGCTGAAGATGATGAAGATGAGGAGGAAGAGGAGAAGGAGGAGAAGGAGAAGGAGGAGGTGAGGTTGGGGTCCATGTTGAGGACGTTCAGGAGGTTCAGGGTGAAGATGATGAAGATGTGATTTTGGGGTCCATTTCAGGAGGTTCAGGAGGTTCAGGGGGGTCCAGGGGGTTGATGATGATGATGATGATGATGATGATGATGAAGATGAAGGTGATGATAATGAGGAGGAGAAGGAGATGAGTTTGAGGTCCATGTTGAGGAGGTTCAGGATGAAGATGATGATGAAGATGAAGATGTGATTTTGGGGTCCATTTCAGGGGGTTCATGAGGATGAAGATGAAGATGATGAGGAGGAGGAGGAGCAGTTGAGGTCATGGTCCATGTTGAGGACGTTCAGGAGGTTCAAGAGGATGAAGATGTGATTTTGGGGTCCATTTCAGGGGCTTCAGGGGGTTCATGAGGATGATGAAGATGGTGAAGAAGATGATGATGATGATGAGGAGGAGGAGGAGGTGAGGTTGGGGTCCATGTTGGGGACGTTCAGGAGGTTCAGGAGGTTCAGGATGAAGATGATGATGAAGATGTGATTTTGGGGTCCATTTGAGGAGCTTCAGGGGGTTCATGAGGATGATGAAGATGGTGAAGAAGATGATGATGATGAGGAGGAGGAGGAGGTGAGTTTGGGGTCCATGTTGAGGACGTTCAGGAGGTTCAGGAGGTTCAGGATGAAGATGATGAAGATGAAGATGTGATTTTGGGGTCCATTTCAGGAGGTTCAGGAGGTTCAGGGGGTCCAGGGGGTTGATGATGATGATGATGATGAAGATGAAGATGATGAAGATGAAGATGATGTGAGTTTGGGGTCCATTTCAGGAGGTTCAGGAGGCTCAGGATGAAGATGACGATGATGAAGATGATGATGAAGATGTGAGTTTGGGGTCCATCTGAGGAGGTTCAGGGGGTTCCCGAGGATGCTGAAGATGATGAAGATGAAGATGAAGATGAGGAAGGTGCCGAGGTGATGTTGGGGTCCGTCAGGAGCTGGTGCAGCACCCCAAAGTTGGGTCTCTCGGCCGCCTGCCGGGCCCAGCACCGCAGCATCAGGGAGTGGAGGGCCGGGGGGCAGCCCGGGGGGCAGGGCAGGTACTCCTGGGGAAACTGGGATGACTGGGAGAACTGGGAGCCACTGGGAACACCCCCCACGCCGTGGAGAACCCCGGGACCCCCGCCCAGTCCCTCCCAGACACCTCCCGGTGACTCCCAGTTCCTCCCAGTATCTTCTAAACTTCTTCAATCTTCCTCCCAGTCCCTCCCAGTTCCTCCCAGTCCCTCCCAGTCCCTCCCAGTCCCATTAATCCCTCTCAATCCGCCACACATACACCTCCCAGTCCCTCCCAGTCTCTCTCAGTTCCTCCCAGTCTCTCCCAGTCCCCCCTAAACCTCCCCAGTCCTCCACCCAGTCCTCCCCAGTCCCTCCCAGTCCCATTAATCCCTCTCAATCCGTCACACATACACCTCCCAGTCCCTCCCAGTCCCTCCCAGTGCCTCCCAGTCCCTCCCAGTCCCATTAATCCCTCTCAATCCGCCACACATACACCTCCCAGTCCCTCCCAGTCCCTCCCAGTGCCTCCCAGTCCCTCCCAGTCCCATTAATCCCTCTCAATCCGCCACACATACACCTCCCAGTCCCTCCCAGTTCCACCCAGACACACCCAGTCCCTCCCAGTCCCCCTCTAAACCACACCAATCCTCCTCCCAGTCCTTCCCAGTCCCTTCCAGACACCTCCCAGTCCCTCCCAGTTCCTCCCTGTACCCCCTAAACCTCCCCAATCCTCCTCCCACTCCCTTCCTGACACCTCCCAGTCCCTCCTAAACTTCCTCAATCTTCCTCCCAGTCCTTCCCAGTTCCTCCCAGACACCTCCCGGTGACTCCCAGTTCCTCCCAGTATCTCCTAAACTTCCTCAATCTTCCTCCCAGTCCCTCCCAGTCCCGCCCAGTCCCTCCCAGACACCTCCCGGTGACTCCCAGTTCCTCCCAGTATCTCCTAAATTTCCTCAATCTTCCTCCCAGTCCCTCCCAGTCCCGCCCAGTCCCGTTAATCCCTCTCAATCCGTCACACATACACCTCCCAGTCCCTCCCAGTCCCTCCCAGTCCCATTAATCCCTCTCAATCCGTCACACATACACCTCCCAGTCCCTCCCAGTCCCTCCCAGTCCCTCCCAGTCCCATTAATCCCTCTCAATCCGTCACACATACACCTCCCAGTCCCTCCCAGTCCTTCCCAGTCCCATTAATCTCTCTCAATCCGCCACACATACACCTCCCAGTCCTCCCCAGTCCCTCCCAGTCCCATTAATCCCTCTCAATCCGTCACACATACACCTCCCAGTCCCTCCCAGTCCCTCCCAGTGCCTCCCAGTCCCTCCCAGTCCCATTAATCCCTCTCAATCCGTCACACATACACCTCCCAGTCCCTCCCAGTTCCTCCCAGACACACCCAGTCCCTCCCAGTTCCCCTCTAAACCACCCCAATCCTCCTCCCAGTCCTTCCCAGTTCCTCCCAGTCCCTTCCTGACACCTCCCAGTCCCTCCTAAACATCCTCAATCTTCCTCCCAGTCCTTCCCAGTTCCTCCCAGACACCTCCCGGTGACTCCCAGTTCCTCCCAGTATGCCCTAAACTTCCTCAATATTCCTCCCAGTCCCTCCCAGTCCCTCCCAGTCCCATTAATCCCTCTCAATCCGTCACACATACACCTCCCAGTCCCTCCCAGTCCCTCCCAGTCCCATTAATCCCTCTCAATCCGCCACACATACACCTCCCAGTCCCTCCCAGTCCCTCCCAGTCCCTCCCAGTCCCCATTAACCCCTCTCAATCCCCCTCCCAGTCCCTCCCAGTGCCTCCCAGTGCCTTCCAGTCTCTCCCAGTCCCCCCTAAACCTCCCCAATCCTCCACCCAATCCTTCCCAGTTCCTCCCAGTCCCCATTAACCCCTCTCAATCCCCCTCCCAGCCCCTTCCAACCCCCTTCCCAGTGCCTCCCAGTTCCTCCCAGACACCTCCCAGTCCCTCCCAGTCTCCATTAACCCCTCTCAACCTTCCTCCCAGTCCCTCCCCGTCCTCATTAACCCCTCTCAATCCCCCTCCCAGTGCCTCCCAGTGCCTCCCAGTCTCTCCCAGTCCCCCCTAAACCTCCCCAATCCTCCACCCAATCCTTCCCAGTTCCTCCCAGTCCCCATTAACCCCTCTCAATCCCCCTCCCAGCCCCTTCCAACCCCCTTCCCAGTGCCTCCCAGTTCCTCCCAGTCCCCATTAACCCCTCTCAATCGCCCTCCCAGCCCCTTCCAACCCCCTTCCCAGTGCCTCCCAGTCCCTCCCAGACACCTCCCAGTCCCTCCCCGTCCCCATTAACCCCTCTCAATCCCCCTCCCAGTGCCTCCCAGTCCCTCCCAGTCCCTCCCAGTCTCTCTCAGTCCCTCCCAGTCTCTCTCAGTTCCTCCCAGTCTCTCCCAGTCCCCCCTAAACCTCCCCAATCCTCCACCCAGTCCTTCCCAGTTCCTCCCAGTCCTGATTAACCCCTCTCAATCCCCCTCCCAGCCCCTTCCAACCCCCTTCCCAGTGCCTCCCAGTCCCTCCCAGACACCTCCCAGTCCCTCCTCGTCCCCATTAACCCCTCTCAATCCCCCTCCCAGTCCCTCCCAGTTCTCCCAGTCCCAGTGCCTCCCAGTCTCTCTCAGTTCCTCCCAGTCTCTCCCAGTCCCTAAACCTCCCAATCCCTCCACAGTCCTTCCCAGTTCCTCCCAGTCCCATTAACCCCTCTCAATCCCCCTCCCAGCTCCCTCCAACCCCCTTCCCAGTGCCTCCCAGTTCCTCCCAGACACCTCCCAGTCCCTCCCAGTCTCCATTAACCCCTCTCAATCCCCCTCCCTGTCCCTCCCAGTCCCTCCCAGTCTCTCTCAGTTCCTCCCAGTCTCTCCCAGTCCCCCCTAAACCTCCCCAATCCTCCACCCAGTCCTTCCCAGTTCCTCCCAGTCCCCATTAACCCCTCTAAATCCCCCTCCCAGCCCCTTCCAACCCCCTTCCCAGTGCCTCCCAGTCGCTCCCAGTTCCTCCCAGACACCTCTCAGTCCCTCCCAGTCTCCATTAACCCCTCTCAATCTTCCTCCCAGTCCCTCCCCGTCCTCATTAACCCCTCTCAATCCCCCTCCCAGTGCCTCCCAGTGCCTCCCAGTCTCTCCCAGTCCCCCCTAAACCTCCCCAATCCTCCACCCAGTCCTTCCCAGTTCCTCCCAGTCCCCATTAACCCCTCTCAATCCCCCTCCCAGTGCCTCCCAGTCCCTCCCAGTCCCTCCCAGTTCCTCCCAGACACCTCCCAGTCCCTCCCAGTCTCCATTAACCCCTCTCAACCTTCCTCCCAGTCCCTCCTCGTCCCCATTAACCCCTCTCAATCCCCCTCCCAGTCCCTCCCAGTCCCTCCCAGTCTCTCTCAGTTCCTCCCAGTCCCTCCCAGTCCCCCCTAAACCTCCCCAATCCTCCACCCAGTCCTTCCCAGTTCCTCCCAGTCCCCATTAACCCCTCTCAATCCCCCTCCCAGCCCCTTCTAACCCCCTTCCCAGTGCCTCCCAGTTCCTCCCAGACACCTCCCAGTCCCTCCCAGTCTCCATTAACCCCTCTCAATCCCCCTCCCAGTCCCTCCCAGTCTCTCCCAGTCCCCCTAAACCTCCCCAATCGTCACCAGTCCTTCCCAGTCCCTCCAGTCCCTCCCAGTCTCTCTCAGTTCCTCCCAGTCTCTCTGAGTCCCCCTAAACCTCCCCAATCCTCCACCCAGTCCTTCCCAGTTCCTCCCAGTCCCCATTAACCCCTCTCAATCCCCCTCCCAGCCCCTTCCAACCCCCTTCCCAGTGCCTCCCAGACACCTCCCAGTCCCTCCCAGTCTCCATTAACCCCTCTCAATCTTCCTCCCAGTCCCTCCCCGTCACATTAACCCCTCTCAATCCCCTTCCCAGGTGCCTCCCAGTCTCTCCCAGTCCCCTAAACCTCCCAATCCTCCACAGTCCTTTGATTCCTCCCAGTCCCATTAACCCTCTCAATCCCCTCCCAGCCTCCCATCCCTCCAGCCCTTTAGTTCTCTCCCAGACACCTCCCAGTCCCTCCCGTCCTTAACCTCTCAATCCCCCTCCCAGTGCCTCCCAGTGCCTCCCAGTCTCTCAGTCCCCTAAGCCTCCAATCCTCCACCCAGTCCTTCCCAGTTCTTCCCAGTCCCCATTAACCCCTCTCAATCCCCCTCCCAGCCCCTCCCAGCTCCCTCCAACCCCCTTCCCAATGCCTCCCAGTCCCTCCCAGTCCCTCCCAGTCCCCATTAACCCCTCTCAATCCCCCTCCCAGTGCCTCCCAGTGCCTCCCAGTCCTCACCTGGAGTCCCTGAGCCCTGAAGTGGTGCCGGGCGTTGGCAATGACCTGCTGGTCACTCATGGACCCGTAGGGCTGTTCCCGGCACCGGGTCAGAACCTCCCACAGGGTCACCCCGAAAGCCCACGCGTCACTCGCGGGCGTGAACCTGCCCTGGGGGGGCACAAACGGGACCCCCATCCCGCACCCATCACCCACCCAGACCCCCCAAACCCCCAAACTCGCACCCAGCCCCCCCAATCCGCACCCATCACCCACCCAGACCCCCCAAATCCCCCCCAATTCCCTCCCATCCCCCCACAAACCCCCCCACCCCGCACCCATCACCCCCCCAGCCCACCCCAAACCCCCCCCAATCTGCACCCATCACCCCCCCAGCCCACCCCAAACCCCCCCAATCTGCACCCATCACCCACCCAGACCCCCCAAACCCCCCCAATTCCCTCCCATCCCCCCCCAAACCCCCCCACCCCGCACCCATCACCCCCCCAGCCCACCCCAAACCCCCAAACTCGCACCCAGCCCCCCCAATCTGCACCCATCACCCCCCCAGCCCCCCCAAATCCCCCCCATCCCTCACCCATCCTGCACCATTCCCATTTCCCCCTTTTTTCCCATTTCCCCTCATTTCCCCCATCCCATTTCCCCCTTTTCCCCTTTTCCCTTTTTCCCCCCTTTTCCCCCTCTTTCCCCCCTTTTCCCCCTTCCCCCCTTTCCCCCCTTTCCCCCCTTTCCCCCCATTTCCCCCCTTTTCCCCCCTTTTTCCCCCTTTCCCCCATTTCCCCCTTTTCCCCATTTTCCCTTTTCCCCTCTTTTTCCCCCCAAATCCCATTTCCCCCCATTTTCCCCCTTTTCCCCCTTTTCCCCCATTTTCCTCCCTTTCCCCCTTTTCCCCCCTTTTCCCCCCTTTTTCCCCTTTTCCCCCTTTCCCCCTTTTCCCACTTTTTCCCCATTTCCCCTCTTTTTCCCCCCAAATCCCATTTCCCCCCTTTTCCCCATTTCCCCCTTTTCCCCCTTTTTCCCCCTTTTTCCTCCTTTTCCCCATTTCCTCCTTTTTCCCTTTCCCCTTTTTCCCCCAAATCCCCTTTTCCCCCCTTTCCCCCTTTTCCCCATTTTCCCCCTTTCCCCATTTTCCCCCTTTCCCCATTTCCCCTTTTCCCCCCATTTTCCCTTTTCCCCTCTTTTTCCCCCCAAATCCCATTTCCCCCCATTTTTCCCCTTTTCCTCCTCTTTCCCCCCTTTCCCCCCTTCCCCCTTTCCCCCCATTTCCCCCTTTTCCCCCCTTTTCTCCTATTTGCCCCTTCTTTCTCCCACCCCTTTTTTCCCCATTTTTCCCCCCCAAATCCCCTTTTCCCCCTTTCCTCCTTTCCCCCTTTTCCCACTTTTTCCCCATTTCCCCTTTTCCCCCTCAAATCCCATTTCCCCCCACTTCCCCCATTTCCCCCCTTTTTCCCCCATTTCCCCCTTTTTCCCCCTTTTCCCCTTTTCCCCTTTTTCCCCCTTTCCCCCTTCCCCTCTTTCCCCCCCCTTTTCCCCATTTCCCCCCTTTTTCCCTTTCCCCTTTTTTCCCCCATCCCTTTTTCCCCCTTTCCCTCTTTTTCCCCATTTCCCCCTTTTCCCCCCCTTCCCCCCCCTTTCCCCCCCTTTTCCCCCCATTTCCCCCTTTCCCCCCTTTCCCCCCTTTTCCCCTCTTTTCTCCTATTTTCCCCCTTCTTTCTCCCAATCCCTTTTTTCCCCATTTTTTCCCCCAATCCCATTTCTCCCATTTTTCCCCTTTTTTCCCATTTCTCCCATTTTTTCCCCCGTTTTTCCCACTCACCATCTGCCTCCTCCATCTCCTTTTCCCCCCCCTCCCATTTTCCCCATTTCCCCCCCTTTCCCCCCATTTCCCCCATTTCCCCCTTTCCCCCTTTCCCCTTTTCCCCCTTTTCCCCCATTTTCCCCCATTTTCCTCCATTTTCCCCATTTCCCCTTTTCCCCATATTTCCCCCTTTTCCCTTTTCCCCTCTTTTTCCCCCCAAATCCCATTTCCCCCTTTTCCCCCTTTCCCCCCTTTTCCCCCATTTTCCCCATTTCCCCTTTCCCCCCTTTCCCCTTTTCCCCCTTTTCCCCCCTTTTCCCCCTTTTTCCCCATTTTCCCTTTTCCCCCCTTTTTCCCCCTTTTCCCCCTTTTCCCCCATTTCCCCCTTTCCCCCCTTTTCCCCTCTTTTCTCCTATTTGCCCCCTTCTTTCCCCCAAACCCCTTTTTTCCCCATTTTCCCCCCAAATCCCATTTCTCCCATTTTTTCCCCCTCCCATTTCTCCCCTTTTCCCCTTTTTTCCCCATTTCTCCCATATTTTCCCCATTTTTCCCCATTTTTCCCCTTCTCCCCATCATTCCACTCCTGCCATCCCCTTTCCCCCCCTATTTTCCCACTTTTTTCCCCATTTTTCCCCCCTCCCATTTCTCCCATTTTTTCCCTTTTTTTTCCCATTTCTCCCATTTTTCCCCCCTTTTTCCCCCTCCCCATTTCCTGTCCCATTTCCCCCTTCCCCCCCTTTTCCTTTTCCCCTTTTCCCTTTTCCCTTTTGCCCCCTTCTTTCCCCCTTTCCCCTTTTTTCCCCATTTTTTGCCCCATTTCCCCTTTTCCCCATTTTTCCCCCCTTTTCCCCTTTTCCCCCTTTTTCCCCTTTTCCCACTTTTTCCCCATTTCCCCTTTTCCCCCCCTCATTTCCCCCCATTTTCCCCTTTTCCCCCTTTCCCCCCTTTCCCCCCTTTCCCCATTTTCCCCCTTTCCCCCCATTTTTCCCATTTCCCCCTTTTTTCCCCCCTTTCCCTCTTTTCCCCCTTTCCCCCCTTTCCCCCCTTTTCCCCCTTTTCCCCCATGTTTCCCCTTTTCCCCTTTTCCCCCTTTTTCCCCCTTTCCCCATTTTCCCCCTTTTCCCCCCTTCCCCCCCTTTTCCCCCCTTTTCTCCTATTTCCCCCTTCTTTCTCCCAAACCCCTTTTTTCCCCATTTTTTCCCCCTCCCATTCCTCCCTTTTTTCCCTTTTTTTTCCCATTTCTCCCATTTTTCCCCCCATTTTTCCCCCTCACCATCAGATTCCTCCTAACCATCTCCTTTTTCCCCCTTTCCCCCTTTTCCCCATTTCCCCCTTTCCCCCCTTTTCTCCTATTTGCCCCCTTCTTTCTCCATTCCCCTTTTTTCCCCATTTTTCCCCCCAATTTCCCATTTCCCCCTTTTTCCCCTTTTCCCCCTTTTTCCCCCTTTCCCCCATTCCCCCCTTTCCCCCTTTTCTCCCTTTTCCCCCATTTTCCCCTTTCCCCATTTTTCCCCATTTTTCCCCTTCTTCCCCACTTCCATCCCCTTTCCCCCATTTTCCCCCCAACCCCTTTTTTCCCCATTTTTCCCCCCATTTCCCATTTCCCCCCTTTTCCCCATTTCCCCCTATTTCCCACTTTTCCCCATTTCCCCCTTTTCCCCTTTCCCCCTTTTCCCCCCATTTCCCTCCTTTCCCCATTTCCCCCTTTCCCCCATTTTCCCCTTTTTCCCTTTTCCCCCCTTTTTCCCCCCATTTCCCATTTCCCCCCATTTCCCCCTTTCCCCCCTTTCCCCCCTTTTCCCCTCTTTTCTCCCATTTCCCCCCTTTTCTCCCAGCCCCTTTTTTCCACTTTTTCCCCCAATTTCCCCTTTTCCCCATTTTCCCCCCATTTCCCCATTTCCCCCTTTTCCCCCCTTTCCCTCCATTCCCCCCTTTTTCCCCATTTCCCCTTTTCTCCTTTTCCCCCTTTTCCCCCTTTTCCCCATTTCCCCTTTTCCCCCATTTTCTCCCCATTTCCCATTTCCCCCTTTTCCCCCTTTCCCCCTTTTCCCCTCCTTTCTCCTATTTTCCCCCTTCTTTCCCCATTCCCCCTTTTTCCCCCACATCCCATTTCCCCCCTTTTCCCCTTTTTCTCCCATTTCCCCCATTTTTCCCATTTCCCCCATTTTTTTCCCCATTTTTCCCATTTTCCTCCTCTTCCCATTGCACTCCTATCCATCCCCTTTTTCCCCCCCAATTCCCATTTCCCCCCTTTCCCCATTTCCCCCTTTCCCCCCATTTTCCCCCTTTTCCCCCTTTTTCCCCATTTTCCCCATTTTCCCTTTTCCCCTCTTTTTCCCCCCAAATCCCATTTCCCCCATTTTTCCCCTTTTTCCCCTTTTTCCCCCTTTTCCCCATTTCCCCCATTTTCCCCCCATTTCCCCCATTTCCCCCCTTTTCCCCCTTTTCCCCATTTCCCCCATTTTCCCCATTTTCCCCATTTCCCCTTTTCCCCTTTTCCCCTTTTCCCCCTTTTCCCCTTTTCTCCCCTTTTCCCCATTTCCCCCTTTCCCCATTTCCCCCCATTTCCCCCCTTTCCCCCCCTTTTTCCCCCATTTCCCCCTTTTTCCCACTTTTCCCCTTTTCCCCTTTTTCCCCCTTTCCCCCTTCCCCTCTTTCCCCCCCCTTTTCCCCTTTTCCCCCTTTTCCCCATTTCCCCCTTTTCCCCATTTTCCCCCTTTCCCCCCTTTTCCCCCTTTTCCCCCATTTTTCCCCATTTCCCCTTTTCCCCCTTTTTCCCCCTTTCCCCCATTTCCCCCATTTCCCCTTTTCCCCCTTTTCCCCCTTTTCCCCTTTCCCCCCTTTTTCCCCATTTCCCCCTTTCCTCCTTTTCCCCCCATTTCCCATTTCCCCCCTTTTCCCCTTTTCCCCCTTTTCCCCCTTTTCCCCCTTTTCCCCTCTTTTCTCCTATTTGCCCCCTTCTTTCCCCCCCCCTTTTTTCCCCATTTTTTCCCCCAAATCCCATTTCTCCCCTTTTTCCCTTTTTCCCCATTTCTCCCATATTTTCCCCCTTTTTCCCCCTATTTTCCCCTCTCCCCATCAGGATTCATTCCTAGCCATCCCCTTTCCCCCCCTATTTTCTCCCAAACCCCTTTTTCCCCATTTTTTCCCCCAAATCCCATTCCTCCCATTTTTTCCCCTTTTTTTCCCATTTCTCCCGTTTTTCCCCCCGTTTTTCCCCCTCACCATCAGGATACCCTCCTAGCCATCCCCTTTCCCCCCCTATTTTCCCCCCAAACCCCTTTTTTCCCCCTATTTCCCCCCAAACCCCTTTTTCCCCATTTTTTCCCCCAAATCCCATTCCTCCCATTTTTTCCCCTTTTTTTCCCATTTCTCCCGTTTTTCCCCCCGTTTTCCCCCCTCACCATCAGGATGCACTCCCAGGCCATCCAGCGGATGGGCAGCAGGACCTTGCCCTTCACCCTGTAGCAATCTCCCCCTCCCAGGGCTCGGCTCATCCCGAAATCCGCCACCTTCACCCTCAGCCCCTCTCCCACCAGGCAGTTCCTGCTCGCCAGGTCCCGGTGCACGAGGTTCAGGGCACCCAAAAAACGCATCCCCGAAGCGATCTGGGCACCCACCCGCACCAGAGCACCCAGGCTGGGTGGGAGGAGAAGGGGGAGGTCCCGTGGGTGGGGGGGAATCCATGGGTGGGAGGTAATATGGGGGAGTGGGTGAGGGTGGATGGGTGGGGGATAAAGGGGAAGGGTCCTACGGGTGGGAGGTAATGGGGTGGGGAGGGTCCTATGGGTGGGGGTCCTGTGGGTGGGGGATAATGGGGAGGGGTCCTACGGGTGGGAGGTAATGGGATGGGGCGGGTCCTATGGGTAGGGGGTAATGGGGTGGGGAGGGTCCTATGGGTGAGCGTCCTGTGGGTGGGGGTGGATGGGTGGGGGATAAAGGGGAGGGGTCCTGTGGGGGGGCGAATGGGGTGGGGAGGGTCCTATGGGTGGGGGATAAAGGGCAGGGGGGTGAATAGGTGGGGGATAAACAGGGGATGCTATAGGTGGGGGGTAACGGGGTGGGGGTGGGTGGGTGGGGGATAAAGGGGAGGGGTCCTACGGGTGGGAGGTAATGGGGTGGGGAGGGTCCTATGGGTGGGCGTCTCGTGGGTGGGGGAATTAATGGGTGGGGGTCCTATGGGTGGGGGGCAATGGGGAGGGGTCCTATGGGTGGGGGGTAAAGGGGGAGGTGGGTGAATGGGTGGAGGTCCTATGGGTGGGGGATAAAGGGGAGGGGTCCTACGGGTGGGAGATAATGGGGTGGGGAGGGTCCTATGGGTGGGGGTCCTGTGGGTGGGGGAATTAATGGGTGGGGGTGGGTGGGTGGGGGGTAATGGGTGGGGGTCCTATGGGTGGGGATCCTGTGGGTAGGGGTGGATGGGTGGGGGAATTAATGGGTGGGGGTCCTATGGGTGGGGGGTAATGGGGAGGGATCCTGTGGGTGGGGTTTAATGGGTGGGGGTCCTATGGGTGGGGGGTAAAGAGGAGGGTGAATGTGGGGGGCCGGTGGTGTGGGTTAATGGGGAGGGTCCTGTGGGTGGGAGGTAATGGGTGGGGGTCTTAGGGTGGGGGGCAATGGGATGGGGAGGGTCCTATGGGTGGGGGTCCCGTGGGTGAGGGAATTAATGGGTGGGGGTCCTATGGGTGGGGGGCAATGGGGAGGGATCCTGTGGGTGGGAGGTAATGGGGGGGGGTCCTATGGGTGAGGGTCCTGTGGGTTTGGGGTGGGTGGGTGGGGGATAAAGGGGAGGGGTCCTACGGGTGGGAGGTAATGGGGTGGGGAGGGTCCTATGGGTGGGGGAATTAATGGGTGGGGGTCCTATGGGTGGGGGGTAATGGGTGGGGGTCCTATGGGTGGGGGATAATGGGGAGGGATCCTGTGGGTGTGGGGTAATGGGTGGGGGTCCTATGGGTGGGGGGTAAAGAGGGAGGGGGGTGAATGGGTGGGGGCCCGTGGGTAGGGGTTAATGGGGAGGGGTCCTATGGGTGGGAGGTAATGGGTGGGGGTCCTATGGGTGGGGGTCCCGTGGGTAGGGATTAATGGGGAGGGGTCCTGTGGGTGGGAGGTAATGGGTGGGGGTCCTACGGGTGGGGGGCAATGGGGAAGGGTCCTACGGGTGGGAGGTAATGGGATGGGGAGGGTCCTATGGGTGGGGGTCCCGTGGGTGGGGGAATTAATGGGTGGGGGTCCTATGGGTGAGGGTCCTGTGGGTGGGGGATAATGGGGAGGGATCCTGTGGGTGGGGGGTAATGGGTGGGGGTCCTATGGGTGGGGGGAATGGGATGGGGAGGGTCCTATGGGTGGGGGTCCCATGGGTGGGGGATAATGGGGAGGGATCCTGTGGGTGGAGGTCCTATGGGTGGGGGGTAAAGGGGGAGGTGGGTGAATGGGTGGGGGCCCTATGGGTGGGGGATAATGGGGAGGGATCCTGTGGGTGGAGGGTAATGGGTGGGGGTCCTATGGGTGGGGGGCAATGGGGAGGGGTCCTACAGGTGAGAGGTAATGGGATGGGGAGGGTCCTATGGGTGGGGGTCCCGTGGGTGGGGGAATTAATGGGTGGGGGTCCTATGGGTGGGGATCCTGTGGGTAGGGGTGGATGGGTGGGGGAATTAATGGGTGGGGGTCCTATGGGTGGGAGGTAATGGGATGGGGAGGGTCCTATTGGGTGGGGGAATTAATGGGTGGGGGTCCTATGGGTGGGGGGTAATGGGGAGGGATCCTGTGGGTGGGGTTTAATGGGTGGGGGTCCTATGGGTGGGGGGTAAAGAGGGAGGGGGGTGAATGGGTGGGGGCCCGTGGGTAGGGGTTAATGGGGAGGGGTCCTGTGGGTGGGAGGTAATGGGTGGGGGTCCTACGGGTGGGGGGCAATGGGATGGGGAGGGTCCTATGGGTGGGGGTCCCATGGGTGAGGGAATTAATGGGTGGGGGTCCTATGGGTGGGGGATAATGGGGAGGGATCCTGTGGGTGGGGGGTAAAGGGGGAGGGGTCCTATGGGTGAGGGCCCTGTGGGTGGGGGTGGATGGGTGGGGGGCAATGGGGAGGGGTCCTATGGGTGGGGGATAAAGGGGAGGGGTCCTACGGGTGGGAGGTAATGGGATGGGGAGGGTCCTATGGGTGGGGGTCCTATGGGTGGGGGTGAATAAAGGGGGGTTCAAGGGGGTAATTAAAGGGGGGTAATTAAGGGTGGTAATTAAGGAGGGGTAAATAAAGGGGGTTCAAGAGGGGTAATTTTGGGGGGGTAATTAAATAAGGGCTAATAAAGGGGGGGCTCAAGGGGGGTAATTAAGGAGAGTAATTAAGGGGTGTAATGAAGGGGGTGTAATTAAATAGGGGTTAAAAAGGGGGGGTTCAAGGGAGCTAATTAAAGGGGGGCAATTAAGGAGGGTAATTAAGGGGGATAATTAAAGAGGGGCAATTAAGGGGGGTAATTAAGATGGGTTTATTAAGAGGGGGGTAATTAAGATGGGTTTATTAAGGGGGGACAATTAAGAGGGATAATTAAGGGGGGGCAATTAAGATGGGTTTATTAAGGGGGGCAATTAAGGGAGGGGTAAATAAAGGGGGTTTCCAGGGGGCTAATTAAAGGGGGGAAATTAAGGAGGGGCAATTAAGGGGGGGTAATTAAATAAGGGCTAATGAAGGGGGAGCTCAAGGGGGGTAATTAAGGGGAGTAATTAAGGGGTGTAACTAAGGGGGGGTAATTAAATAGGGGTTAAAAAGGGGGGGTTCAAGGGAGCTAATTAAAGGGGGGGCAATTAAGCAGGGTAATTAAGGGGGATAATTAAAGAGGGGCAATTAAGGGGGGGTAATTAAGGAGAGTTATTAAGGGGGGGCAATTAAGATGGGTTTATTAAGGGGGGGCAATTAAGATGGGTTTATTAAGGGGGGACAATTAAGGGGGATAATTAAGGTGGGCAATTAAAGGGGGGCAATTAAGGGAGGGGTAAATAAAGGGGGTTTCCAGGGGGCTAATTAAAGGGGGGAAATTAAGGAGGGGCAATTAAGGGGGGGTAATTAAATAAGGGCTAATGAAGGGGGAGCTCAAGGGGGGCAATTAAGGAGAGTAATTAAGGGGTGTAACTAAGGGGGGGTAACTAAGGGGGGGTAATTAAATAGGGGTTAAAAAGGGGGGGTTCAAGGGAGCTAATTAAAGGGGGGGCAATTAAGGAGGGTAATTAAGGGGGATAATTAAAGAGGAGCAATTAAGGGGGGGTAATTAAGGAGGGTTATTAAGGGGGGGCAATTAAGATGGGTTTATTAAGGGGGGACAATTAAGGGGGATAATTAAGGGGGCAATTAAAGGGGGGGCAATTAAGGGGGGCAATTAAGGGAGGGGTAAATAAAGGGGGTTTCCAGGGGGCTAATTAAAGGGGGGAAATTAAGGAGGGGCAATTAAGGGGGGGTAATTAAATAAGGGCTAATGAAGGGGGGGGTCAAGGGGGGTAATTAAGGAGAGTAATTAAGGGGTGTAATGAAGGGGGTGTAACTAAGGGGGGGTAATTAAATAGGGGTTAAAAAGGGGGGGTTCAAGGGAGCTCATTAAAGGGGGGGCAATTAAGGAGGGTAATTAAGGGGATAATTAAAGAGAGGCAATTAAGGGGGGTAATTAAGGAGGGTTATTAAGGAGGGGCAATTAAGATGGGTTTATTAAGGGGGGACAATTAAGAGGGATAATTAAGGGGGGCAATTAAAAGGGGGGCAATTAAGGGGGGGGCAATTAAGGGGGGCAATTAAGGGAGGGGTAAATAAAGGGGGTTTCCAGGGGGCTAATTAAAGGGGTGAAATTAAGGAGGGGCAATTAAGGGGGGGTAATTAAATAAGGGCTAATGAAGGGGGAGCTCAAGGGGGGTAATTTTGGGGGGGTAATTAGGGGGGGTAATTAATAGAGGGGTAATTAAGGGAGGGTAATTAAAGGGGGGTTAATTAAAGGGGGGTTCAAGAGAGGTAATTAAAGGGGGGAAATTGGGAGGGGTAATTAAGGGGGGTAGATAAAGGGGGGGTCCAAGGGAGGTAATTAAAGAGGGGTAATCAAGGGGGGGTAATTAGGGGGTGGCGGTACCTGAGGGTGGGTCCCAGGGGCCCCCCCAGGAACTGGTGGAGGTCCCCATGGGCCATGAACTCGGTGACGATGCAGGGGGGGCCCTGCCCCCCGCACACCCCCAGCAGCCTCACGATGTGGGGGTCCCGCAGCCCCCCCAGGGTCTGAGCCTCCTGCAGGAAATCCCGCCTGGAGACCCCCCCCAAAAATAAAATACATTAAAATACCCCCCCTGCACCTTGAAAACCCCAGGGGGGGGCACTCGGTATCCACCCCCCCCATTGCCCCCCCCTCCCCACACTCTTTGTCCCCCCCACCCAATCCTTGCCCCCCACCCACTCCCCCATGAGCCTCCTCACTGTACCCCCCCATTGCCCCCCCTATTGTTACCTCCCCCCCCACCCATTGCCCCCCACCCACTCCTTACCCCCCCACATTGCCCCCTCCCCACCCATTGCCCCCCCACCTATTGCCCCCCACCCACTTCCCCATATCCCCCCCTCCTTGCCCCCCCACTCCTTGCCCCACCCATTGCCCCCCCTCACTCACCCCCCCCGAGCCCCCTCATTGCCCTCCCACCCATTGCCCCCAACCCACTCCTTGTGTCCCCCCCTATTGCCCCCCCTCCCATTGCCCCCCACTCCTTACCCCCCACCCATTGCCCCCACCCTCTCCTTGCCCCCCCACCCACTCTCTACCCCCCTCACCCATTGCCCCCCACCCACTCCTTACCCCCCCACATTGCCCCGTCCCCCCCCACCCATTGCCCCCCCCACCCACTTCCCCATATCCCCCCCTCCTTGCCCCCCCCATTGCCCCCCCTCCCATTGCCACCCACTGCCCCCCACTCCTTACCCCCCTACATTGCCCCCTCCCCACCCACTGCCCCCCCTCACCCACCACCCCTGAGCCCCCTCATTGCCCCCCCACCCATTGCCCCCAACCCACTCCTTGTGTCCCCCCCCATTGCCCCGTCCCCCCCACCCATTGCCCCCCACCCACTTCCCCATATCCCCCACTCCTTGCCCCCATTGCCCCCTCCCATTGCCTCATTGCCCCCACTCCTACCCCCACCCATTGCCCCCACCCTCTCCTGCCCCACCCACTCTCACCCCACCCATTGCCCCCCAAACACTCCTTACCCCCCCACATTGCCCCCTCCCCCCCCCACCTATTGCCCCCCACCCATTTCCCCATATCCCCCACTCCTTGCCCCCCCATTGCCCCCCCTCCCATTGCCCCCATTGCCCCCCACTCCTTACCCCCCCACCCATTGCCCCCACCCTCTCCTTGCCCCCCCACCCACTCTCTACCCCCCCACCCATTGCCCCCCAAACACTCCTTACCCCCACATTGCCCCTCTCCCCACCCATTGCCCCCACCCACTTCCCCATATCCCTCCTTGTCCCCCCACCCCCCCCTATCCCCACCCATTGCCCCCCCCACTCTTTGTCCCCACCCCACCCATCGCCCCCACCCACTCCCCCATGAGCCTCCTCACTGTACCCCCCATTGCCCCCCCTATTGTTACCTCCCCCCCCACCCATTGCCCCCCCACCCACTCTCTACCCCCCCACATTGCCCCCCCCCCACCCATTGCCCCCCCACCTATTGCCCCCCACCCACTTCCCCATATCCCCCCCTCCTTGCCCCCCCATTGCCCCCCCTCCCATTGCCACCCATTGCCCCCCACTCCTTACCCCCTCACCCATTGCCCCCACCCTCTCCTTGCCCCCCCACTTCTACCCCACCCATTGCCCCCACCCACTCCTTCCCACATTGCCCCGCCCCACCCATTGCCCCACTTCCCCATATCCTCCTTGCCCCCCCATTGCCCCCCCTCCCATTGCCCCCCATTGCCCCCCACTCCTTATCCCCCCCCCACCCATTGCCCCCACCCTCTCCTTGCCCCCCCACCCACTTTCCACCCCCCTCACCCATTGCCCCCCACCCACTCCTTACCCCACCCATTCCCCCCTTCCCTCCCCCCATTGCCCCCCACCCATTCCCTCCTATCTCCCCCTCCTTGTCCCCCCCCACTCCCCCCCTATCCCCACCCATTGCCCCCCCCCTCTTTGTCCCCACCCCACCCATCGCCCCCACCCACTCCCCCATGAGCCTCCTCACTGTACCCCCCCATTGCCCCCCTATTGTTACCTCCCCCCCCACCCATTGCCCCCCACCCACTCCTTACCCCCCCACATTGCCCCCTCCCCACCCATTGCCCCCCTCACCCACCCCCCCCGAGCCCCCTCATTGCCCCGCCACCCATTGCCCCCAACCCACTCCTTGTGTCCCCCCCCATTGCCCCCTCCCTCACCACCCATTACCCCCCCCATATATTGCCCCCCACCCACTTCCCATTGCCCCCACCCTCTCCTTGCCCCCCCACCCACTCTCTACCCCCCCCACCCATTGCCCCCAACCCACTCCTTGTGTCCCCCCCCCATTGCCCCGTCCCCCCCCACCCATTGCCCCCCACCCACTTCCCCATATCCCCCCTCCTTGCCCCCCACACTCCTTGCCCCCCCATTGCCCCCCCTCCCATTGCCACCCATTGCCCCCCACTCCTTACCCCCCCACATTGCCCCATCCCCACCCACTGCCCCCCCTCACCCACCCCCCCCGAGCCCCCTCATTGCCCCCCCACCTATTGCCCCAACCCACTCCTTGTGTCCCCCCCCATTGCCCCCTCCCTCCCCACCCATTGCCCCCCACCCATTTCCCCATATCCCCCCCTCCTTGCCCCCCCCATCGCCCCCCCTCCCATTGCCCCCCATTGCCCCCCACTCCTTACCCCCTCACCCATTGCCCCCCACCCACTCCTTCCCCCCCCACATTGCCCCCTCCCCACCCACTGCCCCCCCTCACCCACCACCCCCGAGCCCCCTCATTGCCCCCCCGCCCATTGCCACCCATTGCCCCCCACTCCTTACCCCCCCACCCATTGCCCCCACCCTCTCCTTGCCCCCCCACCCACTCTCTACCCCCCCACCCATTGCCCCCCCTCCCCCGTTACCGGGCTGTTTCGGGTGCCCCCTCCCTGAGGACCTTGACGGCCACGAGCAGGGGGGAGCCCTGGGGCAGCTCCGGGGGGCGGCAGGGGGGGGGCAGGGCCTGGGGGTCCCCAACCTCGCACAGCAGCACCTGGGGGGCGGGGCTTAACTGCGCGGGACTGCGGGAAACGGGGGCGGGGCTAAAGATAATAGGGCGGGGCTAGAGGCAAAGGGGCGGGGCTGGGGTTTAATGGGGCGGGGCTTTAGTGCGCGGGGGCGGGGCTAAAGGAAATGGGGAGGGGCTAAAGGCAATGGGGCGGGGCTTAAGTGCGCGGGGGCGGGGCTAAGGGAAATGGGGAGGGGCTAAAGGCAATGGGGCGGGGCTTAAGTGGGCGGGGGCGGGGCTAAAGGACATGGGGAGGGGCTAAAGGCAATGGGGCGGGGCTTAAGTGCGCGGGGGCGGGGCTAAGGGAAATGGGGCGGAGCTTAACTGCGTGGGGTTGGGGCTGAGGGAAGTGGGGGCGGGGCTAAAGGAAATGGGGAGGGGGCTAAAGGCAATGGGGTGGGGCTTAAGTGCGCGGGGGCGGGTCTAAAGGAAACGGGGCGGTGCTTAATTGCGTGGGGGCGGGGCTGAGGGAAGTGGGGGCGGGGCTAGAGGAAAGGGGGCGGTGCTGGGGGAAAGGGGCGGGGCTTAACTGGAGGCGGGGATAAGGGAAAGGGGCGGGGCTTAACTGTTGGGCTGAGGGAAGTGGGGCGGGGCTTAACTGTGGGGGCGGGGCTTAACTGCGCAGGGGAGGGGCTGAGGGAAACAGGGGCGGGGCTTAACCGCGGGGGCGGGGCTGAGGGAAATGGGGCGGGGCTTAACTGTGCACGGGCGGGGCTAAGGGAATGGGGCGGGGCTAAGAGAATGGGGCGGGGCTTAAATGCACGGAGGCGAATCTAAGGGAAAGGGGCGGGGCTAAGGGAAATGGGGCGGGGCTTAACTGCGTGGGGGTGGGGCTAAATGCAACGGGGCGGGGCCAAAAGCAATGGGATGGGGCTTGACTGAGCGAGGGCGGGGCTAAAGGCAATGGGGCGGGGCTAAAGACCACAGGAGGCGGGGCTTAAGTACACGTGGGCGTGGTTAACTGTAACGGGGCGTGGGTTAAACAAACGGGGGCGGGGCTAAATAGGCGAGGGGCGTGGCTATGTGGAAGAGGCTGGGGTGTAAATTGGCAGGGGGTGGGGCTAAACGGGAGGGGGCGGGGCCAGGTCACAAGGGGTGGGGCTAGAGAAAGGGGGTGGGGCCAGAGAGAGGGGGTGGGGCTAAAAACTGAGCAGTGGGCGGGGCTAGAAGGAAGGGGCAGGGCTAACAGCGGGGGGGGCAATGTCACTGGGGCGTGGCTTAAACCAAAGGGGCGTGGCTTAAATCAAAGGGGCGGGGTTAGACCTAAGGGGTGGGTGGGGCTTAAATCAAGGGGGTGGGTTTCAAGGAAGGGGAGGGGGCTAAACAAAGGGGGTGGCATTAAACCAAAGGGGCGGGGCTTAAGTAAAAAGGGGCGTGGCCAAGCCAAAGGGCTGGGGGTAAGCCAAGGGGGCGGGGTTTCAACCAAGGGGGCGGGGTTTAACCCAAGAGGGCGGGGCTTAAACCAACAGGATTGGTAAAGAGGTGTGGCTAAAGAAACGGGGGCGTGGCTTAAACACAGGGGGCGGAGCTAACCGTGCTTGGGGGCGTGGCCAAACCTCGGGGGAATGACAGGGGGCGGAGCTATTCGCTCAAGGGGCGGGGCTTTGGAGGAAATAGGGGCGTGGTTTGAGATAAGGGGGCGTGGTTTAGAGAAGGGGGCGTGGTTTGAGAGAAGGGGGCGTGGCTTACCTCTCCGAACTGCCCCTCCCCCAACTTCTGCCGGAAGCGGAGGAGCCCCCGGGGGAAGGCGGGAAGGGAGGGGGCGGGGAAAGGGGCGGGGCCTGGGGTGGAGTAGGCGGAGCCTCCGGTGACGTCAGCCTCGGCGTAAGCCCCGCCCCAAACTTCCGGCTCTGGGGGGGGAGGAGGGTGGAGGGGGGAGGAGTCAGAGAGGGAGGGGCCAAAAAGGGGCGGGGTCAAAGAGGGTGGAGCTTGTGGAGTGTGGGGTTTGAGGGTTGAGGGGTGGGGCTTAGGTAAGGGGCGTGGCTTATTGAGGGGCGGGGTAAATATGGAGGGGGCGGGGCTTATGGGAAAGGAGGTGCTTTAGTAAAGGGGCGTGGCTTACCGAAAGGGGCGTGGCGAGGGGGAAAAGGGGGAGGGGCTTACCCTCTTTGCTGATTGGCTGAGTTCCTTGGGGCGGGGCCCGAGGGAGGCCTCCCATTGGCTGGGCGTAGGTGGCCAGGAGGAGCTGATAGGCTGGGTTGGCCAATGGGGCTGAGGCAGGAAGGGGAGAGGTCAGGAGAGGGGAGGGGCCAAGAGGCTCCACCCCCCACCCATCCCCCCCCCACCCTCCCAAGGAAGGAGGAAAAGGGGGAGGGGGCACCCAATGGCCACGAGGCCTCCATGGGTCCCCACGTGGGTTCCACCCATCCCCACGTGGGCTCCAACCAACCCCACGTGGGTTCCAACCAACCCCACGTGGGTTCCACCCATCCCCATGGGACCTCCAACCAACCCCACGCGGGTTCCACCCATCCCCACGTGGGTTCCACCCATCTCCGTGGGAGCTCCACCCATCCCCACGTGGGTTCCACCCATCCCCACGTGGGCTCCAACCAACCCCACGTGGGTTCCACCCATCCCCGTGGGGGCTCCAACCAACCCCACGTGGGTTCCACCCATCCCCATGTGGGCTCCAACCAACCCCACGTGGGTTCCACCCATCCCCACGTGGGTTCCACCCATCCCCACGTGGGCTCCAACCATCCCCACGTGGGTTCCACCCATCCCCACGTGGGTTCCACCCATCCCTATGGGGGCTCCAACCAACCCCACGTGGGTTCCACCCATCCCCACGTGGGTTCCACCCATCCCCACGTGGGTTCCACCCATCCCCACGTGGGTTCCACCCATCCCTATGGGGGCTCCAACCAACCCCACGTAGGTTCCACCCATCCCCGTGGGGGCTCCAACCAACCCCACGTGGGTTCCAACCAACCCCACGTGGGCTCCAACCAACCCCACGTGGGTTCCACCCATCCCCACGTGGACTCCACCCATCCCCACGTGGGTTCCACCCATCCCCATGGGGGCTCCAACCAACCCCATGTGATCTCCGTGGATCCCCACGGGGGCTCCGTGGGTCTCCATGAGGTCTCCACCCATCCCTGTGATCTCCGTGGGTCCCCACGTGGGCTACAACCAACCCCATGAGGTCCCACGGATCCCCACAAGGTTCCATGGATCCCCACGTGATCTCCCTGGGTCCCCACGAGGTCTCCACCCATCCCTGTGATCTCTGTGGGTCCCCACGTGGGTTCCACCCATCCCCATGGGGCCTCCAACCAACCCCATGTGATCTCCGTGGATCCCCACGGGGGCTCCGTGGGTCTCCACGAGGTCTCCACCCATCCCTGTGATCTCTGTGGGTCCCCACGTGGGTTCCACCCATCCCCATGTGGGCTCCAACCAACCCCACGTGGGTTCCACCCATCCCCATGGGGGCTCCAACCAACCCCACGTGGGTTCCACCCATCCCCACGTGGGTTCCACCCATCCCCATGGGGGTTCCAACCAACCCCACGTGATCTCCGTGGATCCCCACGGGGGCTCCGTGGGTCTCCACGAGGTCTCCACCCATCCCTGTGATCTCCGTGGGTCCCCACGTGGGCTACAACCAACCCCATGAGGTCCCACGGATCCCCACGAGGTTCCATGGATCCCCACGTGATCTCCCTGGGTCCCCACGAGGTCTCCACCCATCCCTGTGATCTCTGTGGGTCCCCACGTGGGTTCCACCCATCCCCACGTGGGTTCCACCCATCCCCGTGGGAGCTCCAACCAACCCCACGTGGGTTCCACCCATCCCCGTGGGGGCTCCAACCAACCCCATGTGATCTCCGTGGATCCCCACGGGGGCTCCGTGGGTCTCCATGAGGTCTCCACCCATCCCTGTGATCTCCGTGGGTCCCCACGTGGGCTACAACCAACCCCATGAGGTCCCACGGATCCCCACAAGGTTCCATGGATCCCCACGTGATCTCCCTGGGTCCCCACGAGGTCTCCACCCATCCCTGTGATCTCTGTGGGTCCCCACGTGGGTTCCACCCATCCCCATGGGGGCTCCAACCAACCCCACGTTGGTCCCACCCAACCCCACGTGGGTTCCACCCATCCCCACGTGGGTTCCACCCATCCCCACGTGGGTTCCACCCATCCCCATGGGGGCTCCAACCAACCCCACGTTGGTCCCACCCATCCCCACGTGGCTTACACCCAACCCCACGTGGGTTCCACCCATCCCCACGTGGGCTCCAACCAACCCCACGTGGGTTCCACCCATCCCCATGGGGCCTCCAACCAACCCCATGTGATCTCCGTGGATCCCCACGGGGGCTCCGTGGGTCTCCACGAGGTCTCCACCCATCCCTGTGATCTCTGTGGGTCCCCACGTGGGTTCCACCCATCCCCATGTGGGCTCCAACCAACCCCACGTGGGTTCCACCCATCCCCATGGGGGCTCCAACCAACCCCACGTGGGTTCCACCCATCCCCACGTGGGTTCCACCCATCCCCATGGGGGTTCCAACCAACCCCACGTGATCTCCGTGGATCCCCACGGGGGCTCCGTGGGTCTCCACGAGGTCTCCACCCATCCCTGTGATCTCCGTGGGTCCCCACGTGGGCTACAACCAACCCCATGAGGTCCCACGGATCCCCACGAGGTTCCATGGATCCCCACGTGATCTCCCTGGGTCCCCACGAGGTCTCCACCCATCCCTGTGATCTCTGTGGGTCCCCACGTGGGTTCCACCCATCCCCACGTGGGTTCCACCCATCCCCGTGGGAGCTCCAACCAACCCCACGTGGGTTCCACCCATCCCCGTGGGAGCTCCAACCAACCCCACGTGGGTTCCACCCATCCCCATGTGGGCTCCAACCAACCCCACGTGGATTCCACCCATCCCCATGGGGCCTCCAACCAACCCCATGTGATCTCCGTGGATCCCCACGGGGGCTCCGTGGGTCTCCACGAGGTCTCCACCCATCCCTGTGATCTCTGTGGGTCTCCACGTGAGTTCCACCCGTCCCCATGTGGGCTCCAACCAACCCCACGTGGGTTCCACCCATCCCCACGTGGGTTCCACCCATCCCCACGTGGGTTCCACCCATCCCCATGGGACCTCCAACCAACCCCACGTGATCTCCGTGGATCCCCACGGGGGCTCCGTGGGTCTCCACGAGGTCTCCACCCATCCCTGTGATCTCTGTGGGTCTCCACGTGAGTTCCACCCATCCCCACGTGGGCTCCACCCAACCCTATGTGATCTCCGTGGATCCCCACGAGGTTCCACGGATCCCCACATGATCTCCGTGGGTCCCCACGTGGTCTCCACCCATCCCCACAAGGTCTCCATGGATCCCCCCATGATCTCCACTCATCCCCACGTGCTCTCCACCCATCCCTGTGGTTTCCACCCATCCCCACGAGGTCTTCATGGACCTCCACGTGTTCTCCACCCATCCCCACGTGGTCTCCATGGATCCCCACGTGGTTTTCACCCCTCCCTGTGCTCTCCGTGGATCTCCACCCATCCCCATGTGGTCTCCATGGATCCTCCCATGGTCTCCGCTCATCCCCACATGCTCTCCATCCATCTCCATGTGATCTTCACCCATCCCAACATGGTCTCCACCCATCCCCACGAGGTCTCCATGGATCCCTGTGCTCTCCACCCATCTCCCCGTGGTCTCCATCCATCCCCACGAGGTCTCCACTCATCCCCACGCAGTTTCCACCCATCCCACGTGATTTCCATCCATCCCAACATGGTCTCCACCCATCCCTGAGCTCTCCATGGATCTCCACGTGATCCCCACCCATCCCCACGAGATCTCCATGGATCCCCATGAGGTCTCCACTCATCCCCACAAGGTCTCCATGGATCTCCCCATGATCTACACCCATCCCTGTGTTCTTCACTTATCCCCACGTGCTCTCCACCCATCCCCATGAGGTCTCCACCCATCCCCATGTGGTTTCCACCCATCCCCACGAGGTCTCCATGGATCCCCCCATGATCTTCATCCATCCCCACGTGCTCTCCACCCATCTCCACATGGTTTCCATCCATCCCCATGTGGTCTCCATCCATCCCTGTGATCTCCGTGGATCTCCACGAGGTCTCCTTTGTTCTCCACATGGTCTCCACTCATCCCCACGTGGTTTACACCCATCCCACATGATCTCCATGGATCCCCACGAGGTCTCCACCCATCCCTGTGTTCTCCACGCATCCCCACGTGGTCTCCACTCATCCCCACAAGGTCTCCATGGATCCCCCCATGTTCTCCACTCATCTCCACATGTTCTCCACCCATCCTCACGTGGTCTCCATCCATCCCAACATGGTCTCCATCCATCCCCACGTGCTCTCCACCTATCCCTATGTTCTCCATCCATCCCTCCATGGTCTCCACCCATCCCCACGTGGTCTCCACCCATCCCCACGTGGTCTCCACCCATCCCTGTGTTCTCCACCCATCCCCACGCGGTCTCCACCCATCCCCACGAGGTCTCCACCCCTCCCCCCGTGCTCTCCCCCCCTCTCACCGGCCGGGTGGGGGTTTGGGCTCAGCTCCACCCGTGGCCCCGTGGGTTCCTGGTACTCGCTGGGTGCCGTGGGGATGCGCTCGTAGCGGGGGGGTCCCCGGGTGGGCCCCACGGGGGGGTTGATGGCCACAGAGTCCCCCGGCCCTGACAGCTGCACCCGCAGCTCCTCCTCTGACAGGTGCCGCTGGGCCTGGGGGTGCCACCCAGTCCCCACCAGTTACACCCCGACACACTCCCAGTCCCCACCAGTTGACACCATCATCCTCCCAGTTGACCCCACATACCTCCCAGTCACTCCCAGTTGACCCCACCACCCTTCCAGTCTCACCCAGTTGACCCCAGCACCCTCCCAGTCGCTCCCAGTTGACCCCAGCACCTTGCCAGTGCCTCCCAGTTGATACCATCACCCTCCCATCCCTCCCAGTTGACCGCACCACCCTTCAAGTCCTTCCCAGTTGACACCAGCACCCTCCCAGTTGACCCCACCTGCATCCCAGACTCTTCCAGTTGACACCATCACCCTCCCAGTTGACCCTACCTACATCCCAGTCACTCCCAGTTGACCCCACCTACCTCCCAGTCCCTTCCAGTTGACCCCACCACCCTCCAAGTCCTTCCCAGTTGACACCAGCACCCTCCCAGTTGACCCCACCTACCTCCATACCCCTCCCAGTTGACCCCATCACATTCCCAGTCCCTTCCAGTTGACCCCAGTCCCTCCTAGTTGACCCACCACCCTCCCAGTCTCTCCCAGTTGACCCCAGCCCCTCCCCAGTCCCTCCCAGTTGACTCCAGTCCCTCCCAGTTGACCCCAGTACCTTCCCCAGGATCTTCTTCCAGTACTGGCGCCAGAGGATGAGGATGATGACGCCCAATAGGAGCAGGATGATGGCCACCAGGCAGCCAATCAGCATCGAGCTCTGGCTCAGCTCGGCTTTGGCCACTGGTTGCCCCTCCTTGGCCTCTCCAGGAGCTGCGTGGGGATTGGTGGGATGGTTCCGTGGCCACGCCTCCTTCATCCCCGCCCCCTCAGGCCCCGCCTTACCCAGGGTGGTGACATTGGTGGCCACACCCTCAGGCCAGGGGCTGGTGGGGGTGGCCATGACACCCGCTGAGGGCTCCGGGGGGGGAGGGGGAGGCCACCCACTGGCCCCGCCCACCTCTTCCACCACATCTGTGGGGACCAAGGAGTTAACGAGGACGCTAATGAGGGTGGGGCCACTGGCCAACCAATGGCCAACCCATTGGCCAAACATTGACCGACCAATGGCCAACCATTGACCAACCCATTGACCAATCATTGACCAACCATTGACCAACCATTGACCAACCCATTGACCAACCCATTGACCAACCAATGACCAACCATTGACCAATCATTGACCAACCAATGACCAATCATTGGCCAACCACTGACCAACCATTGACCAATCATTGACCAACCAACAACCAACCAACGACCAACCATTGACCAATCATTGACCAACAAATGACCAACCAATGATCGACCACTGACCAACCAATGACCAACCCATTGACCAACCAACGACCAACCATTGACCAATCATTGACCAACAAATGACCAACCAATGATCAACCATTGACCAACCAATGGCCAACCAATGACCAACCCATTGACCGACCATTGACCAATCATTGACCAACAAATGACCAACCAATGACCAATCATTGGCCAACCACTGACCAACCATTGACCAACCCATTGACCAACAAATGACCAACCAATGATCAACCATTGACCAACCAATGAACAACCAATGGCCAATCATTGACCAATCATTGACCAACCATTGACCAACCCATTGACCAACCCATTGACCAACCAATGACCAACCATTGACCAATCATTGACCAACCAATGGCCAACCAATGAACAACCATTGACCAACCATTGACCAACCACTGATCAATCAGTGACCAAACTTTGACCAACAAATGCCCAACCATTGACCGACCAACCCAACCACCCCACCACCCAACCACCCACCCACCCAACCCATGACCCCACCACCCACCCATAACCCAACCCATGACCCTATCACCATCCCATCACCCCACCACCCACCCACTCATCCCATCACCCACCCAACCACCCCAACCACCCACCCATCACCCAACCCAACAACCCCACCACCCACTCAACCACCCATCCCACCACCCACCCATCCCATCACCCACCCAACCCATGACCCGACCACCCACCCAACCATCCCATCACCCACCCACCCATCTAATCACCCACCCATCCTATCCCCCACCCACCCAATCACCCACCCAACCACCCCATCCCCCACTCAACCACCCCATCATCCATCCCATTACCCAACCCATGACCCCTCCATCACCTGACCACCCCACCACCCACCCAACCTCCACCCACCCACCCCCCCAGCACCCACCCGAGATGAAGGTGACCTCACTGAAGAGCAGCCACTCCCCGGTGAAGAAGAAACGGCATTGGATGAAGCGGGCCTGACGCCCACCCAAGGGGACGGTGACCAGGCGGGCGCTGGGGTCCTTGATGGCCCCGCCCAGGTGGTGGGTGGCACTTGTCACCTCCCAGGAGGTGGCCAGGCTCTTCCGGAAGTGACATTCCACCTCCCTGAAGATGCTGACCCCACGGGTGTGCATGTTGTTACAGTGAACCTGGGGGGGGGACATGGTGGTGGCCATCCCATAATGACCTGGGGACATCCCTGAGGTCATAGTGATGGAGGTCACCACCCTTGAGGTCATGGGGACGAGGCCACCACCTTGGGAACACCATTGAGGTCATGGGGATGAGGGCCACCACCCCTGAGGTCATGGGGATGAGTGCCACCACCTTGGGGACACCTGTGGGGTCATGGGGATGGAGGGACACCACTCTTGAGGTCATGAGGATGGAGGCCACCATCTTGGGGACACCTTTCAGGTCATAGGGATGAAGGCCACCACCTTGGGGACACTATAGAGGTCATGGGGGTGGAGGTCACCACCTTGGGGACACCATTGAGGTCATAGGGATGGAGGCCACCACCTTGGGGACACTTCTGAGGTCATGGGGATGAGTGCCACCACCATTGAGGTCAAGATGATGGAGGTCACCACCTTGGGGACACCTCTGGGGTCACGGGGATGGAGGCCACCACCCTTGAGGCCATGGCGATGGAGGCCACCACCTTGAGGACACCCTTGAGATCATGGGTATGGAGGCCACCACCTTGGGGACACTTCTAGAGGTCATGGGGATGGAGGCCACCACCTTGGGGACACCCTTGGGGTCATGGGAATGGAGGGCCACCACCCTTGGGGTCATGAGGATGGAGGCCACCACCTTGGAGACACTTCTGACATCATTGGGATGAGGCCACCACCTTGGGGACAATCTAGAGGTCATGGGGTTGATGCCACCACCTTGGGGACACTCATGGGGATGAGGCCACTACCTTGGGGACACTCCTGGGGATGAGGCCACCACCTTGAGGACAATCTAGAGGTCATGGGGTTGATGCCACCACCTTGGGGACACTCATGGGGATGAGGCCACCACCTTGGGGACACCCATGGGGATGAGGCCACCACCTTGGGGACAATCTAGAGGTCATGGGGATGGAGGCCACCACCTTGGGGACAATCTAGAGGTCATGGGGTTGATGCCACCACCTTGGGTGCTGTCGGGCCTGGTTCTCGTCCCCCCCTTGTCCCCTTCTTTCCCATCATGCCCTGGGGCACCTGCATGGCCCGGAAGGTCCGGAGGGCCTGGAACTCGAACTCCAGGTCCAGGTGTGGGCGTGGCCCTGGGGGGCGTGGCCATCCCACGTAATCATAGCCTGGCCAAAGCCGCCGCTCCCGGCTCCGTCGGAAATCGTCCAATCCCAGCACGCCGTCAGTCAGCTGACCCAGACCCCCGAAATCCAAGCTGGAGAGGAAGGGGAAGGGGACACCTGGGTCACCCCCACCCACCCGAGACCTCACCCCACGTCCCTCCCAAACCCCGGGGGACCTCGTTCCAGGAGGAGCTGGGGACGATCGGTGACGATCTGGGGACATCGGAACCACCCAAGGGACACTTTGGGGGTGTTTGGGGACACTTTGGGGGCTTGTTGGGGATTTGGGGACAATCTGAGGAGTTTGGGGACAATCTGAGGAGTTTGGGGACACCTGGGAAGGTGTGGGGACGATTTGGGGACAATTGGTGTCAATTTGGGGACATCAGAACCACCCAAGGGACACTTTGGGGGCTTGTTGGGGATTTTGGGACACTGGGGAGGTCCAGGGTGGGTCTGAAGACACTTTGGGGACACTCTGGGGACACTTTGGGGACACTCTGGGGACACTCTGGGGACATTTGGGGACTCACTGGCCATCGCTGTCGCCGTCGTAGGTGGCATCGTTGAGGACAATGGGGATGGGGTCAAAGGTCATCGTCTGTCCCCTGGGGGCCGTGTAGGACAGGAGCCCAGCTGGGGACAAGGGACATGTCACCAGGAGGCCACCAAGGGGGGCAGGGGACATGAGGGGGGAGGCCACCACCTTGGGGACACTCGTGGGGTTGAGGCCACCACCTTGGGGACACTTTTGAGGTCATTGGGATGAGTGCCACCATCTTGGGGACACTCATAGGGGTGAGGCCACCACCTTGGGGACACTTCTGAGGTCATTGGGATGAGGCCACCACCTTGGGGACACTTCTGGGCATGGGTAACAGGAGGTGACAAGTGCCAGGGAGGTGACAGGTGACAGAAGAGGTGACAGGGAGGTGTTAGGAGGTGACAGGGTGGTGACAGATGACAGGGAGGTGCCAGGGGAGGTGCCAAGTGCCAGGGAGGGTGACAGGTGACAGAGGAGGTGACAGGGAGGTGACAGAGGTGCCAGGGGGGTGGCAGGAGGTGACAAACGACAGGGAGGTGACAGGGGAAGTGACAAGGAGGTGACAGGAGGTGCCAAGTGCCAGGGGAGGTGACATGGGGGTGGCAAATGACAGGGAGGTGACAGGGGGTGACAGGAGGAGACAGGAGGTGACAAGTGGCACCCACCATGCCAGGGGGGTGCCAGGTGATGTGGAGGTGACAGGGGAGGTGACAAGTGACAAGTGCCAGGTGCCAGGGGAGGTGACAGAGGTGCCAGGGGATGACAGAGGTGACAGGGAGGTGACAAGTGCCACGCTCCATGCCAGGGGAGGTGACATGGGGGTGCCAGGTGCCAGGGGATGCCAGGGGGTGACAGGAGGTGACAGAGGTGACAAATGCCACCCACCGTGCCAGGGACAGCCGTAGAGCTCGAGGCGCAGACAGACGCTCATGGCCCGGCTGGCCCGGGGATGGATCCGAAGTGCCAGGGCCACCACGGGAGGTGACAAATCCTTCAGCACCACCCCCTCGGGGTCCTCGTTCCCCCCGATCACCTGCAGGGGGGGGGACATCGGCACCAGGACCCCCACAAAGTGTCCCCAACGTCCCCAACATCCTCAATGTCACCAAGGTCGCCAAGATGTCCCCGAGATCCCTGACATTCCCAAGGTCCCCAAGATGTCCTCAAGATGTTTCCAAGGTCCCCAACATCCCCAAGATGTCCCCAGAATCCCCAAGATGTCCCCAATCCCCAATGCCCTTGATGTCCCCAAGATGTCCCTACAGTCCCCAAGATGTCCCCAAGGTCCCTAAGATGTCTCCAAGGTCCCCAACATCCCCAATGTCACCAAGATGTCCCCAACATTCCCAAGATGTCCCCAACACTCCCAAGGTACCCAAGATGTCCCCAGCGTCCTCAATGCCACCAAGGTCCCCAACATTCCCAAGATGTCCCCAACATTCCCAAGATGTCCCAAACATCCCCGGGATGTCCCCAGCCCCCGATGTCCCCAATGTCCCCGATGTCCCCAACATCCCCAAGGTGTCCCCAAGGTCCCTAAGATGTCCCCAAGGTCCCCAACATCCCCAATGTTCCCAAGATGTCCCCAACACTCCCAAGGTACCCAAGATGTCCCCAACGTCCTCAATGCCACCAAGGTCCCCAACATTCCCAAGATGGCCCCAACATCCCCAGATGTCCCCAAGGTCCCCAAAGTCCCCCAGATGTCCCAACCCCCCCATGTTCCCAACATCCCCAAGATGTCCCCAACATCCCCAAGATGTCCCCAGAATCCCCAAGATGTCCCCAACCCCCAATGCCCCTGATGTCCCCAAGATGTCTGTACAGTCCCCAAGATGTCCCCAAGGTCCCTAAGATGTCCCCAAGGTCCCCAACATCCCCAATGCCACCAAGGTCCCCAACCTCCCCAAGATGTCCCCAACATTCCCAAGATGTCCCAAACATCCCCGGGATGTCCCCAGCCCCCAATGTCCCCAATGTCCCCGATGTCCCCAACATCCCCAAGGTGTCCCCAGTGTCCCCAAGATGTCCCCAAGGTCTCCAACATCCCCAATGTCACCAAGATGTCCCCAACATTCCCAAGATGTCCCCAACACTCCCAAGGTACCCAATATGTCCCCAATGTCCTCAATGCCACCAAGGCCCCCAACATTCCCAAGATGTCCCCAACATCCCCCAGATGTCCCCAAGGTCCCCAAAGTCCCCCAGATGTCCCAAACCCCCCATGTTCCCAACATCCCCAAGATGTCCCCAACATTCCCAAGATGTCCCAAACATCCCCGGGATATCCCCAGCCCCCAATGTCCCCGATGTCCCCAACATCCCCAAGGTATCCCCAATGTCCCCAAGATGTCCCCAAGGTCCCCGATCATCTCAAGGTCCCCAACCCCCACTCTCCCCAGTGCCCTCCACATCCCCGGGATGTCCCCAAGGTCCCCAACCCCTGCTGTCCCCAACATCCCCAAAGTCCCCAAGATGTCCCCAACACTCCCAAGGTACCCAAGATGTCCCCAACGTTCTCAATGCCACCAAGGTCCCCAACATTCTCAAGATGTCCCTACAGTCCCCAAGATGTCCCCAAGGTCCCTAAGATGTCCCCAAGGTCCCCAACATCCCCAATGTCACCAAGATGTCCCCAACATTCCCAAGATGTCCCCAGAATCCCCAAGATGTCCCCAACCCCCAATGCCCCTGATGTCCCCAAGATGTCCCCAAGGTCCCCAAGATGTCCCCAAGGTCCCTAAGATGTCCCCAAGGTCCTCAACATCCCCAACCTCCCCAAGATGTCCCCAACATCCCCAAGATGTCCCCAACATTCCCAAGACGTCCCAAACATCCCCGGGATGTCCCCAGCCCCCGATGTCCCCAATGTCCCCGATGTCCCCAACATCCCCAAGGTGTCCCCAATGTCCCCAAGATGTCCCCAAGGTCCCCGATCACCTCAAGGTCCCCAACCCCCACTCTCCCCAGTGCCCTCCACATCCCCGGGATGTCCCCAAGGTCCCCAACCCCTGCTGTCCCCAACATCCCCAAAGTCCCCAAGTTGTCCCCAACCCCCATGTCCCCACCATCCCCCAGATGTCCCCAAAGTGTCACCTGGGTGCCCCAGCGGTCCCTCCAGCGCCGCCATCGGGTCCGGTCCCTGCTGTAGCTCAGGCTGTAGGAGGGGACAAACTCCCGGCCCTGTCCCCCTGCGTGGCGTCCCTGTGTCCCCACCAGTGTCACCAGGTGCAGGTGGCCCAGGTTGACTTCCAGGAATTCCCCTCCCTCTTCCTCCTCTTCCTCTTCCTCTTCCGACGGGGACACCGGAGCCGCCGGGCACCAGGCCCCGTCCCCATCACTGCGGCCCAGCCTGGGGACAACGTGGGGACATCTTGGGGACATCCCCACCACTGTGGCTCAGCTCGGGGACAGCGTGGGGACAAGAGTGGGGACACCACGGGGACACCCTGGGGACATTCCTGGGGACATGGGACACCCAAAGGACATGGGGACACCCTGGGGATACCTTGGGGACACCCAAAGGACTTGGGGACATCATGGGGACATCTTGGGGACACCCTGGGGACACCAGGCCCCTTCCCCATGGCTGCGACCCAGCCTGGGGACAGCGTGGGGACACCACGGGGACACCCTGGGGACATCCCTGGGGACATGGGACACCCAAAGGACATGGGGACACCCTGGGGACACCTTGGGGACACCCAAAGGACTTGGGGACATCTTGGGGACACCCTGGGGACACCAGGCCCCTTCCCCATGGCTGCGACCCAGCCTGGGGACAGCGTGGGGACACCACGGGGACACCCTGGGGACATCCCTGGGGACATGGGACACCCAAAGGACATGGGGACACCCTGGGGATACCTTGGGGACACCCAAAGGACTTGGGGACATCATGGGGACATCTTGGGGACACCCTGGGGACACCAGGCCCCTTCCCCATGGCTGCGACCCAGCCTGGGGACAGCGTGGGGACACCACGGGGACACCCTGGGGACATCCCTGGGGACATGGGACACCCAAAGGACATGGGGACACCCTGGGGACACCTTGGGGACACCCAAAGGACTTGGGGACATCTTGGGGACACCCTGGGGACACCAGGCCCCTTCCCCATCGCTGCGACCCAGCCTGGGGACAGCGTGGGGACACCACGGGGACACCCTGGGGACATTCCTGGGGACATGGGACACCCAAAGGACATGGGGACACCCTGGGGACACCTTGGGGACATCATGGGGACATCTTGGGGACACCCTGGGGACACCAGGCCCCTTCCCCATCACTGCGGCCCAGCCTGGGGACAGCGTGGGGACATTGTGGGGACACCCAGGGACTGGGCCCAGGGCTGTGGCTCAGGCTGGGGACATCCTGGGGACATCTTGGGGACATCCTGGGGACACCCTGGGGATGTGGAGACATCATGGACACAGCATGGGGACAGCACGGGGACATTGTGGGGACACTGGGGACACCTTGGGGACACCATGGGGACATCCTGGGGACACTGGAGATACCCTGGGGACATCCTGGGTTGTGCCTCAGGCTGGGGACACCTCTGGGGACATCTTGGGAACAACCTGGGGACACCAGGCCCCGTTCCCATCGCTGCGACCCAGCCTGGGGACAGCGTGGGGACACTCTGGGGACATCCTGGGGACACTGGGGACACCCTAGGGACATCCTGGGGACAGCGTGGGGACACCCTAGGGACACTGGGGGTGTGAGGATGGCCTGGGGACACCCTGGGGACATCCTGGGGACACCAGGCCCAATCCCCAATGCTGCGACCCAGTGTGGGGACATCATGGGGACACCTTGGGGACATCATAGAGACATCTCTGGGGACATGGGACACCCAAAGGACATGGGGACACCTTGGGGACATCCTGGAGACACCTTGGGGATATCTTGGGGACACCCTGGGGCACCAGACCCCGTCCCCATCGCTGCGACCCAGCCTGGGGACATTGTGGGGACACCCAGGGACTGGGCCCAGGGCTGTGGCTCAGGCTGGGGACATCCTGGGGACACCCTGGGGATGTGGAGATGGCCTGGGGACACCTTGGGGACACCTTGGGGACACTCTGGGGACATTCTGGGGACACTGAGGATATCATGGGGACACTGGGGATGTCCTGAGGACACCCTGGAGACACCCAAAGGACATGGGGACATCCTGGGGACACCTTGGGGACACCTTAGGGACACTCTGGGGACACTGGGGATGTGGGGACATCTTGAGGACATCGTGGAAACACCTTGGGGACATCCTGGGGACAACCTGGGGAGTCCAGGCCCCAGCCCCATTGCTGCGACCCAGCCTGGTGACAGCATGGGGACAATGTGGGGACACCCTGAGGACACCCTGGGGACATGGGGACACCCTGGGGACACCTTGGGGACATCGTGGGGACACCCTGGGGATGTGGGGACACTCTGGGGACATCTTGGGGACATTGTGGGGACACCCAGGGACTGGCCCCAGAGCTGTGGCTCAGGTTGGGGACATCTTGGGGACACTCTGGGGACATTGCAGGGACATTCCTGAGGACATAGGACACCCAAAGGACATGGGGACATCGTGGGGACGCCTTGGGGACATCCTGGGGACACCCCCAGGGGTGGCCCCAGGGCTGTGGCTCAGGCTGGGGACACCCTGGGGACATCTTGGGGACACTGGGGATGTGGGGACATCATGGGGACAGTGTGGGGACATCATGGGGACACTCTGGGGACACTGAGGACATCCTGGGGACACCCTGTGGATGTGGGGACACCTTGGGGACACCCTGGGGACACCCAAAGGACATGGGGACATCCTGGGGATGTCTTGGGGACACCCTGGGGACATCATGGGGACATCCCTGGGGACATGGGACACCCAAAGGACATGGGGACACCCTGGGGACATCGTGGGGACACCCTGGGGACACCCTGGGGACACCTTGGGGACATTCTGGGGACATCATGGGGACACTGAGGCTGTGGGGACATCGTGGGGACACCCCTGGGACCCTGAGTGACAGAGGAGAGGCCTGGGAGGGGACACTGGGCCATACTGGGCTCTACTGGGCCATACTGGGCTCTACTGGGCCATACTGGGCCCTCTTGTCCTTGGGGTGGGAACCTTGGGAGGGGGCTGCTGGGCAGTCCTGGTCTATACTGGTCTGGACTGGTTTGTACTGGTCTGGAGTGGCTTTTACTGGTCTGTACTGGTTTGTACTGGTTTGTACTGGTTTCTACTGGTTTCTACTGGGTTACACTGGGTTCTACTGGGCTCTACTGGGTTCTACTGGGCTCTACTGGGCTCTACTGGTTTATACTGGGTTCTACTGGGCCATACTGGGCCCTCTTGTCCTTGGAGTGGGGACCCTGGGAGGGGTCAGTCCTGTTTGGACTGGTCTGGACTGGTCTGTACTGGTTTGTAGTGGTTTATATGGGTCTGTACTGGTTTATACTGGTTTGTGCTGCACCATACTTGGTTCTACTGGGTTCTGCCCAGTATATATACTGGGCCATACTGGGTTCTACTGGGTTACACTGGGTTCTACTGGGCTCTACTGGGTTCTACTGGGTTCTACGGGGCTCTACTGAGCCATACTGGGCTCTACTGGTTTATACTGGGTTCTACTGGGCCATACTGGGCCCTCTTGTCCTTGAGGTGGGAACCTTGGGAGGGGGCTGCTGGGCAGTCCTGGTCTATACTGGTCTGGACTGGTTTGTACTGGTCTGGAGTGGCTTTTACTGGTCTGTACTGGTTTATACTGGTTTATACTGGTTTGTACTGGTTTCTACTGGGTTACACTGGGTTCTACTGGGCGCTACTGGGTTCTACTGGGTTCTACGGGGCTCTACTGAGCCATACTGGGCTCTACTGGTTTATACTGGGCCATACTGAGCCCTCTTGTCCTTGGGGTGGGGACCCTGGGAGGGGGCTGCTGGGCAGTCCTGGTTTATACTGGTCTGGAGTGGTTTGTACTGGTCTGGAGTGGCTTTTACTGGTCTGTACTGGTTTATACTGGTTTGTATTGGTTTCTACTGGGTTACACTGGGTTCTACTGGGTTCTACTGGGTTCTACTTGGTTCTACTGGGCTCTACTGGTTTATACTGGGTTCTACTGGGCCATACTGGGCCCTCTTGTCCTTGGGGTGGGGACCCTGGGAGGGGTCAGTCCTGTTTGGGCTGGTCTGGACTGGTCTGGACTGGTTTGTAGTGGTTTATATGGGTCTGTACTGGTTTATACTGGTTTGTGCTGCACCATACTTGGTTCTACTGGGTTCTGCCCAGTATATATACTGGGCCATACTGGGTTCTACTGGGTTACACTGGGTTCTACTGGGCTCTACTGGGTTCTACTGGGTTCTACGGGGCTCTACTGAGCCATACTGGGCTCTACTGGTTTCTACTGGGTTCTACTGGGCCATACTGGGCCCTCTTGTCCTTGGGGTGGGGACCCTGGGAGGGAGCTGCTGGGCAGTCCTGGTTTATACTGGTCTGGAGTGGTTTGTACTGGTCTGGAGTGGCTTTTACTGGTCTGTACTGGTTTATACTGGTTTATACTGGTTTGTACTGGTTTGTACTGGTCTCACCGGGCGTGGTGGGCAGCGGTGGAGTCGGACCAGGAGCTGGAGGCTGAGAGGTGACTGTCAGGGAGGGACCCGTCCCCAAGGCCCAGGGCAAAGCGACAGCGGGCTGGGGACAGTTGGGGACAGTTGGGGACATTGGGGGGAAAAAGGAATTGGGGACATTGGGGACATTTGGGGGACACTGGGGGACATTGGGGACATTGGGGGGGTTGGGGGTGTTGGGGACATTGGAGACATTGGGGGTGTTGGGGACATTCTGGGGACACTGGGGGGTTGGGGACGTTGGGGGTGTTGGGGACATTGGGGACATTGGGGGGAAAGTTGGGGACATTGGGGACATTGAGAGGGTTGGGGACATTTTGGGGACGTTGGGGACATTGGAGACACTGGGGACGTTGGGGCTGTTGAGGGTGTTGGGGACATTGGGGACATTTGGGGACATTGGGGGTGTTGGGGACATTTTGGGGACATTGGGGACATTTTGGGGACGTTGGGGACACCGGGGACATTGGGGGGAAAGTTGGGGATTTGGTGACATTGGGGACATTGAGAGGGTTGGGGACATTGGGGGGGTTGGGGACATTTTGGGGACGTTGGGGACATTGGGGGAAAAAAGGAATTGGGGACATTGGGGACATTTGGGGGACACTGGGGGTGTTGGGGACATTGGGGACATTGGAGACATTGGGGACATTGGGGGACACTGGGGGACGTTGGGGACACCAGGGATATCGGGGGTGTTGGGGACATTTTGGGGACATTGGGGACATTTTGGGGACTTTGGGGGGAAAGTTGGGGATTTTGGGACATTGGGGACATTGAGAGGGCTGGGGACATTTTGGGGACGTTGGGGACAGTGGAGGGGTTGGGGACATTGGGGCTGTTGGGGACACTTTGGGGACATTGGGGCCATTTTGGGGCCATTTGGGGCCATTTGGGGCCATTTGGGACCAGGTCTCACCCAGGTCGGGTCCCTCCAGGGGGTCCCCGGTGACCCCGGTGCCCAGAGCCAGCAGGAGGGGGAGGGGCAGCACCCCCATGGTGACACCTGGGGACAGCACCGGCATACTGGGATGGACTGGGAGGCACTGGGAGAGGGACTGGGAGGAACTGGGAGCACTGGGAGAAGGACTGGGGGGGGCTGGGAGGGAACTGGGATGGACTGGGAGCACTGGGAGAGGGACTGGGGGGGGCTGGGAGGGAACTGGGATGGACTGGGAGCACTGGGATAGCGACTGGGGGGAACTGGGAGGGAATTGGGGGGAGTGGGAGGGAACTGGGGTGGACTGGGAGTGGTCTGGGAGAGGGACTGGGAGCGCTGGGAGGGAACCGGGAGGACTGGGATAGGGACTGGGGGGGACTGGGAGGGAATTGGGAGGACTGGGAGGGAAGTGGGAGCACTGGGAGGGAGCTGGGAGCCCTGGGAGAGGGACTGGGGGGACAGGTAGGGAACTGGGGGGCACTGGGAGCACTGGGAGAACTGGGATAGGGACTGGGAGGGGACTGGGAGGGAACTGGGAGGGAACTGGGAGGGAACTGGGAGGGAACTGGGAGTGCTGGGATGGACTGGGAGCACTGGAGTAAGGACTGGGGGAGACTGGGAGGGAATTGGGAGGACTGGGAGGGAACTGGGAGGCATGGGGAGAGGGACTGGGAGGACAGGGATAGGGACTGGGAGAGCTGGGAGGGAACTGGGAGGCACTGGGAGAGGGATTGGGAGGAACTGGGGGGGAACTGGGAGCACTGGGAGAGGGACTGGGGGGGGCTGGGAGGGAACTGGGATGGACTGGGAGCACTGGGATAGCGACTGGAGGGAACTGGGAGGGAATTGGGGGGAGTGGGAGGGAACTGGGGGGGACTGGGAGTGGTCTGGGAGAGGGACTGGGGGGGACGGGGAGGGAATTGGGAGGACTGGGAGGGAAGTGGGAGCACTGGGAGGGAGCTGGGAGCGCTGGGAGAGGGACTGGGGGGACAGGTAGGGAACTGGGGGGCACTGGGAGCACTGGGAGAACTGGGATAGGGACTGGGAGGGGACTGGGAGGGGACTGGGAGTGCTGGGATGGACTGGGAGCACTGAGGTAAGGACTGGGGGAGACTGGGAGGGAATTGGGAGGACTGGGAGGGAACTGGGAGGCATGGGGAGAGGGACTGGGAGGACAGGGATAGGGACTGGGAGAGCTGGGAGGGAACTGGGAGGCACTGGGAGAGGGACTGGGAGGAACTGGGGGGGAACTGGGAGCACTGGGAGAGGGACTGGGGGGGCTGGGAGAGAACTGGGATGGACTGGGAGCACTGGGATAGCGACTGGGGGGAACTGGGAGGGAATTGGGGGGAGTGGGAGGGAACTGGGGGGGACTGGGAGTGGTTTGGGAGAGGAACTGGGAGCGCTGGGAGGGAACAGGGAGGACTGGGATAGGGGCTGGGGGGGACTGGGAGGGAATTGGGAGGACTGGGAGGGAACTGGGAGCACTGGGAGGGAGCTGGGAGCGCTGGGAGAGGGACTGGGGGGACAGGTAGGGAACTGGGGGGCACTGGGAGCACTGGGAGAACTGGGATAGGGACTGGGAGGGGACTGGGAGGGAACTGGGAGTGCTGGGATGGACTGGGAGCACTGAGATAGCCACTGGGGGGAACTGGGAGGGAATTGAGGGGAGTGGGAGGGAACTGGGGGGGACTGGGAGTGGTCTGGGAGAGGGACTGGGGGGGACTGGGAGCGCTGGGAGGGAACCGGGAGGACTGGGATAGGGACTGGGGGGGACTGGGAGGGAATTGGGAGGACTGGGAGGGAACTGGGAGCACTGGGAGGGAGCTGGGAGCCCTGGGAGAGGGACTGGGGGGACAGGTAGGGAACTGGGGGGCACTGGAAGCACTGGGAGAACTGGGATAGGGACTGGGAGGGAACTGGGAGTGCTGGGATGGACTGGGAGCACTGTGGTAAGGACTGGGGGAGACTGGGAGGGAATTGGGAGGACTGGGAGGGAACTGGGAGGCATGGGGAGAGGGACTGGGAGGACAGGGATAGGGACTGGGAGAGCTGGGAGGGAACTGGGAGGCACTGGGAGAGGGACTGGGAGGAACTGGGGGGGAACTGGGAGCACTGGGAGAGGGACTGGGGGGGGCTGGGAGGGAACTGGGATGGACTGGGAGCACTGGGATAGCGACTGGGGGGAACTGGGAGGGAATTGGGGGGAGTGGGAGGGAACTGGGGGGGACTGGGAGTGGTCTGGGAGAGGGACTGGGAGCGCTGGGAGGGAACCGGGAGGACTGGGATAGGGACTGGGGGGGACTGGGAGGGAATTGGGAGGACTGGGAGGGAAGTGGGAGCACTGGGAGGGAGCTGGGAGCCCTGGGAGAGGGACTGGGGGGACAGGTAGGGAACTGGGGGGCACTGGGAGCACTGGGAGAACTGGGATAGGGACTGGGAGGGGACTGGGAGGGAACTGGGAGGGAACTGGGAGGGAACTGGGAGGGAACTGGGAGTGCTGGGATGGACTGGGAGCACTGGAGTAAGGACTGGGGGAGACTGGGAGGGAATTGGGAGGACTGGGAGGGAACTGGGAGGCATGGGAGAGGGACTGGGAGGAGAGGGATAGGACTGGGAGAGCTGGAGGGAACTGGGAGGCACTGGGAGAGGGAATTGGGAGGACTGGGAGGGAACTGGGAGTACTGGGAGAGGGACTGGGGGGGGCTGGGAGGGAACTGGGATGGACTGGGAGCACTGGGATAGCGACTGGGGGGAACTGGGAGGGAATTGGGGGGAGTGGGAGGGAACTGGGGGGGACTGGGAGTGGTCTGGGAGAGGGACTGGGGGGGACTGGGAGGGAATTGGGAGGACTGGGAGGAAACTGGGAGCACTGGGAGGGAGCTGGGAGCGCTGGGAGAGGGACTGGGAGGGGACAGGTAGGGAACTGGGGGGCACTGGGAGCACTGGGAGAACTGGGATAGGGACTGGGAGGGGACTGGGAGGGGACTGGGAGGGGACTGGGAGTGCTGGGATAGACTGGGAGCACTGAGGTAAGGACTGGGGGAGACTGGGAGGGACTGGGAGCACTGGGAGGGAACTGGGAGCACTGGGAGGACTGGAATAGGGACTGGGGGGGAACTGGGAGCACTGGGACAGGGACTGGGAGGCACTGGGAGGGAACTAGGGAGGACTGGGAGGCACTGGGAGGGAAGTGGGAGGGCTGGGAGGGAACTGGGAGGACTGGGATGGGGACTGGGGGGGAACTGGGAGCACTGGGAGGGAACTGGGAGGACCGGGAGAAGGACTGGGGGTGACTGGGAGAGGGACTGAGAGCACTGGGCTAAGGACTGGGAGCAATGGGAGGGAACTGGTAGGACTGGGAGGAGGGGAACTGGGAACACTGGGAGGGAACTGGGAGGGACTGGGAGAGTGGGAGAGGGACTGGGGGGCACTGGGAGGGAAGTGGGAGCACTGGAAGTGAACTGGGAGGAACTGGGAGCACTGGGGTAAGGACTGGGAGCACTGGGAGGACTTGGAATAGGGACTGGGGGAGACTGGGAACACTGGGAGGGAACTGGGAGGGAAGTGGGAGGCACTGGGAGAGGGACTGGGGGGCACTGGGAGGGAAGTGGGAGCACTGGAAGGGAACTGGGAGGGAAGTGGGAGGCACTGGGAGAGGGACTGGGGGGCACTGGGAGGGAAGTGGGAGCACTGGAAGGGAACTGGGAGGAACTGGGAGCACTGGGATAAGGAGTGGGAGCACTGGGAGGACTTGGAATAGGGACTGGGGGAGACTGGGAGTGCTGGGAGGGAACTGGGAGGGAAGTGGGAGGCACTGGGAGAGGGACTGGGGGGCACTGGGAGGGAAGTGGGAGCACTGGAAGGGAACTGGGAGGAACTGGGAGCACTGGGGTAAGGACTGGGAGCACTGGGAGGACTTGGAATAGGGACTGGGGGAGACTGGGAGTGCTGGGAGGGAACTGGGAGGGAACTGGGAGGGAACTGGGAGGCACTGGGAGCACTGGGAGCACTGGGAGCACTGGGAGCACTGGGAGCACTGGGAGCCCCAGCCCCACCTGTTCCCATGATGCTTTGCTGGAATGTGCCCCCCCCCCCATCCCCCTCCCCAAATCCCCCCATGAGAAGGAACAGCTGGGGAGGGGGAGGGGCTCCCAGTGCTCCCAGTTCCCTCCCAGTTCCCTCCCAGTGCTCCCAGTCCCCCTCGATCCTCCCGTGCCCCCAAATTTGCCCCAAATTCCTCCAAAGTTCCCCCAAATCCACCCAAAATCCCCCCAAAACCCCCCCGAACCACCCCGAAACCCCAACCCCCCACAAACAACCCCAAATCCCCCCAAAATCCCCCCCAACCCCCCCCAAGATCCCCCCAAATCCCCCCTGAATCCCCTAGAACCCCCCCCACAACCCCCCAAACCCCCACAACCCCCCAAACCCCCAAAATCCCCCCCAAAATCCCCCAATTCCCCCCAAACCCCCCCAAGATCCCCCCCAAAACCCCCCAGAACCCCCCAAATCCCCCAAACCCCCCAAAAACCCCAAAATCCCCCCAAAACCCCCAAAACCCCCCCAAATCCCCCCAAAATAACCACACCCCCAAACCCCCAAATCCATTCCCCCAAAACCCCAACCCCCAAATCCCCCAAGATCCCCCAAATTCCCCAATCCCCAACCCCCAAAACCCCACAACCCCAAAACCCCCCAAAAACCCCAAAACCCCCAAAACCCCATAATTCCCCCAAGCCCCTAAATCCCCATCCCAAAACCCCACAAACCACAGCCACCCCCAAAGCCCCACAACCCCCAACCCCCAAAACCCCCAACCCAAAATCTCCCCAACCCCCAATCCCCCCAAACCCAAACCCACAACCCCCCAACTCCCCCTCCCAAACCCCAAACCCCCAAATTCCCCCAAATCCCCAAATCCCCAAGATCATACCCAAATCCTCCCAAACCCCAAAACGCCCCAAACTCCCCCCAAAATAACCCAAAACCCCCAAATCCCCCCAAAACCCCCAAACCACATCCCAACCCCCCATCCCCAAAAACCCCAAAACCCCCCCAAAACCCCCAAACTCCCAAACCCCCAAACCCCCAGATCAAAATCCCCAGAACCCCCCAATACCTCAATCCCCCAAAACCTCCCAACCCCCAAACCCCAAACCCCCAAAAACCCCCAAATCCCCTTAAATCCCAAAACCCCCAAACCCCAGATCCCCCAGAACCCCCAAAACCCCCAAAACCCCAACCGCCCCCAAACCCCTAATAAACCCCTAATCCCCCCAATCCCCCAATTCCCCCCAGCCCCAAGATCCGAATCCCCCCAAACCCCCAAAACCCCAAAACCCTCAAAAACCCAAAACCCCAACACCCAAAAACCCAACCCCAAAACCCCCAAATCCCCAAAACCCTCAAAAACCCAAAACCCCCAAAACCCCAACCCCAAAACCCCCAAAAACCCCAAAACCCAACCCCCAAAACCTCCAAAACCCCAAACCCCCCAAAATCCCAAAACCCCCAAAACCCCCAAACCCCACAAGCCCCCAACCCCCCAAAACCCCCAAGATCCCCAACCCCCCAATTCTCCCCAAACCTCCTAGATCCCCCAAGTCCAGCCCACAATCCCCCAAATCCCCCGAAATGCCCCAAAACCCCCCAAAACCCCCAAAACCCCCCAAAACCCCCAAAACCCCCTAAAAACCCCAAATCCCCCAAAACCCCCTAAAACCCCCAAAACGCCCCAAATCCCCAAAACCCCCCAAAATCCCCTAAAAACCCCAAATCCCCCAAATCCCCCAAACCCCGAAAACCCCCCAAAAACCCCAAATCCCCCCAAACCCCCAAAATCCCCCAAACCCCCAAAACCCCCTAAAAACCCCAAACCCCCAAAATCCCCCAAACCCCCAAAACCCCCTAAAAACCCCAAATCTCCCCAAATCCCCCAAAATCCCCCAAAACCTCCTAAAAACCCCAAAACCCCCTAAAAACCCCAAAACGCCCCAAATCCCCCAAACCCCCAAAACCCCCTAAAACCCCCAAATCCCCAAAACCCCCAAAACCCCCAACCAAAATCCCAATCCCCCAAAACCCCCCCCAACCCCCAAACCCCAAATCCCCCAAACCCCCCGCCCCAAAACCCCAAACCCCCAACCCCCAATAAACCCCAAATACCCCCCCAAATCCCCCTAAAACCCCAAATCCCCCAAACCCCCAAAGCCCTAACCCCCAAAACCCCAAACCCCCAATAAAACCCCAATCCCCAAGATCCCAAATCCCCAGAACCCCCAAACCCCCAAACCCCCTAAACCCCCGAATAAAACCCCAAATCCCCCAGGATCAATCTCCCCAATCCTCAGAACCCCCTAAAGCCCCTCAAATCCCCCTAAACCTCCCAACCCCCAAAAACCCCCAGACCCCCAATAAAACCCCAATCCCCCCAAATCCCCCAATTCCCTAACCCCCAAATTCCCCCAATCCCCCAAATTCCCCCAAATCCCCCCAACACCCCCCATATCCCCAAACCCCCAAACTCCCCCAAACCCCCCAAATTCCCCCAAATTCCCCCAAATCCCCCAAATCCCCCCAATTCCCCCCAACACCCCCCAAACTCCCCCAAACCCCCAAAATCTCCCCAATCCCCCCAAACCCCCCAAATCCCCCGAATTCCCCCAATTCCCCCAAACCCCCCAAATCCCCCATGTCCCCAAACCCCCAAACTCCCCCAAACCCCCCAAATTCCCCCAAATTCCCCCAAATCCCCCAAATCCCCAAACCCACCAAATCCCCAAAACCCCAAAACCCCACAACCCCCCATCCCCCTCCCAAACCCCCAAACCCCCTTTCCCCAAAATCCCCAAAACCCCAATCCCCCCAAGGCCCCCCAAACCCCCAAACCTCCCAAAACCCCAACCCCCAAACCTACCCCAAACCCAAACCCCCAAAACCCCCCCCAAACCCCCAAACCCCCCAAAACCCCCTCACCCCCCAAAAGCCCCCCAAACCCCCCAAAAACCCCGGTACCCACCGGGTTCCTCCAGCTCCTCTGGGTCTTTCAGGTCCCTCCCCCTCCCCTCCCTCCCCCTTTTTGGGGGTTTAGTCCCCCTTCCAAAGGCTCCAAATAAGGGTGGGGGCTGAGGGCTCCGAGGTTTAAATTTGGGGTGAAGGCTCCCGCCCCCCCTCCCCCCTTTTTCCGCGTTTTTGGGCGCTGAGCGAATGGTTCGGGGGCTAAAAATGGGGGCTCGGAGGAGCAGCATGCGCTTAACAGCTGGGGGGGGGGGCAACAGCTGAGGCTTGTGGGCAGGGATTTGGCACCTGGTGCCTGGGATTGGGCGTTTATTAGCGGTTATTAGGGGTTATTAGCCCTTTATTAGCGGTTATTAGGGGTTATTAGGGCTTTATTAGCGGTTATTAGGGCTTTATTAGGGGTTATTAGGGCTTTATTAGGGGTTATTAGGGGTTATTGGGCCTTTATTAGGCGTTATTCGCCCTTCATTAGCCATTATTTCCCATTATTTGCTGTTTATTAGCCATTATTTCCCACTATTTGCCGTTTATTAGCCATTATTTCCCATTATTTCCCGTTTATTAGCAATTATTCCCCCACTATTAGCAATTATTCCCCGTTTTGAGCTGTTATTTCCCTAATATTAGCCGTTATTTTCTCTATATTAGCCGTTATTTCCCATTATTAGCACTTATTCCCCCGTTATTAGCCCTTATTTCCCCATTATTAGCCCTTATTTCCCCATTATTAGCCATTATTCCCCGATTATTAGCCATTATTCCCCCATTATTAGCAATTATTCCCCATTTGGAGCGGTTATTTCCCTAATATTAGCCATTATTTCCTCTTTATTAGCCATTATTTCCCATTATTAGCACTTATTTCCCCATTATTAACACTTATTTCCCCGTTATTAGCCCTTATTTCCTCGTTATTAGCCATTATTCTCCCGTTTATTAGCCATTATTCCCCCATTATTAGCAATTATTCCCCGTTTTGAGCTGTTATTTCCCTAATATTAGCCGTTATTTTCTCTATATTAGCCGTTATTTCCCATTATTAGCACTTATTTCCCCATAATTAGCACTTATTTCCCCATAATTAGCACTTATTTCCCCGTTATTAGCCCTTATTTCCCCATTATTAGCCCTTATTTCCCCGTTATTAGCCATTATTCCCCCATTATTAGCCATTATTCCCCGTTTGGAGCTGTTATTTCCCTAATATTAGCCGTTATTTCCCATTATTAGCCCTTATTTCCCCGTTATTAGCCCTTATTTCCCCGTTATTAGCCATGATTCCCCCATTATTAGCCATTATTAGCCCCTTCTTCCACATTATTAGCCCTTTATTACCCATTATTTCCCCAATTATTAGCCCTTATTTCCCCATTTCCCCTTTAATCTCGCCCTCCCCCCATTATTAGCCATTAATACCCCATTAATAACCATTTAATTAGCGTTATCCCCCCATTAATAACCATTAATAATTATTAGCCACTGCCACCCCCACTATTAAAACCTTTCCACCCTTTTTTGGGGGGCGATCCCGCCATTGTTACCCCGTTATTAGCCATTATTCCCTAATTATTAGCGATTATTAGCCCATTATTAGCGCTAATCCCTTAATCACCACCCCAGGCCACGCCCCCTTCCCCAAGCCACGCCCCTTTCCCTCATCCCCACCGCTCACCCCTCACCACCTCCCGTCCTTCCCCCCTTTCCCGCCCCCTCCTCCTCTCCGCCAATCAGCGCGGGCGCCGCCGGGCGGCAGCCAATGGGAGGCGGCGGCCGGGGTTGGGGGGGCGGGGCCAGAGCCGTTACCTCAGGGCGGGCGCCATTTTGGGTGAGGGCAGCGCAAGGTAAGGGGGGGGGGATATGGGGTACGGGGGGGATTTAGGGGGGGTTATAGGGGGGTTTGGGGGGTTTTATGGGGTCTGGGGGGGTGTAAAAGGGTTTGGGGGGTGTTTTGGGGGGGATATAGGGGTTTAGGGGGGTTTATGGGGTTTTGGGGGGGTTATTGGGGGGTTATATGGGGTCTGAGGGGGGGTATATGGGGTCTGGGGGGGTATGTGGGGTCTGGGGAGGGATATAGGGGTTTTAGGGGAGGTTTTATGGGATTTAGATGGATATAGGGTTTTTTTGGGGGGGTTGTATGGAGTCTGGGGGGGATATTGGGGTTTTATTGGGGTATTTCGGGGGTTTTGGGGGGGTTATATGGGGGCTGGGGGGGGTTATGGGATTTGAGGGGGATATAGGGGGTTTTTGGGGTGATATAGGGGGTTTTGGGGGGGTTATTGGGGTTTTTTGGGGGGGAAATAGGGTTTTGGGGGAGGATATAGGGGTTTTGGGCGGGTAATAGGGGTTTTGGGGGGGTTTATGGGGTCTGGGGGGGTGTAAAAGGGTTTGGGGGGATTTAGAGGGTATTTTGGGGGGGATATAGGGGTTTAGGGGGGGCTTATATGGGGTATGGGGGGATATAGGGGGGTTTTGGGGGGATTTAGGGGGGCTGGGGGGTTATAGGGGATTTTTGGGGGGTTTTATGGGGTCTGGGGGGTGTATAAGGGGGGATTTAGGGTTTTTGGGGGGAATATAGGGGGTTTGGGGGGATATAGGTGGCTTTGGGGGGATATAGGGGGCTTTGGGGGGGATATAGGGGTTTTGGGGGGTCTGGGGGGGATATAGGGGTTTTGGGGGGATATAGGGGTTTTGGGGGGGTTTTATGGGGTTTTGGGGGGATTTAGGGGGTTTTGGGGGGGTTATTGGGGTTTTTTGGGGGGTTATATGGGGTCTGGGGGGGGTATATGGGGTCTGGGGAGGGATATAGGGGTTTTAGGGGAGGTTTTATGGGGTTTAGGGGGATATAGGGGGTTTTTGGGGGGGTTGTATGGAGTCTGGGGGGGATATTGGGGTTTTATTGGGGTATTTCGGGGTTTTGGGGGGGTTATATGGGGGCTGGGGGGGGTTATGGGATTTGAGGGGGATATAGGGGGGTTTTGGGGTGATATAGGGGGTTTTGGGGGGGTTATTGGGGTTTTTTGGGGGGAAATAGGGTTTTTGGGGAGGATATAGGGGTTTTGGGGGGGTTATAGGGGTTTGGGGGGGTTTATGGGGTCTGGGGGGTGTAAAAGGGTTTGGGGGGATTTAGGGTTTTCTTGGAGGGGGATATAGGGGTTTAGGGGGGGCTTATATGGGATAGGGGGTTTTGGGGGGATTAGGGGGCTGGGGGGTTATGGGGATTTTGGGGTTTTATGGTTGGGGGTGTGGGGGTTTAGGGTTTGGGGGGATATAGGGGGTTTGGGGGATATGGGGGGCTTTGGGGATATAGGGGTTTTAGGGGGTCTGGGGCTATAGGTTGGATGGGTCTGGGGGGGATATGGGGTTTTGGGGGGTTTTATAGGGTTTTGGGGTTAGGGGTTTTGGGGGGTTATGGGGTTTTTGAAATAGGGTTTTGGAGGATATGGGTTTGGGGGTTATAGGGGTTTGGGGGGTTTTGGGGTCTGGGGTGTAAAGGGTTTGGGGGTTGGTTTTGGGGGTTGGGTTGGGTTGGGGTATGGGGGGATATAGGGGTTTGGGGGGATTTAGGGGGCTGTGGGGGTTATAGGGGATTTTGGGGGTTTTTGGGGTCTGGGGGGTGTATAAGGGGGGATTTAGGGTTTTTTGGGGGGAATATAGGGGTTTTGGGGGGATATAGGGGGCTTTGGGGGGGATATAGGGGTTTTAGGGGGTCTGGGGGGCATATAGGTTTTTTTTGGGGGGATATAGGGTTTTTTGGGGGGGATATTGGGTTTTTGGGGGGTTTTATGGGGTTTTGGGGGGATTTAGGAGGTTTTGGGGGGGTTATTGGGGTGTTTTGGGGGGTTATATGGCGTCTGGGGGGGTATATGGGGTCTGGGGAGGGATATAGGGGTTTTAGGGGAGGTTTTATGGGGTTTAGGGGGATATAGGGGTTTTTGGGGGGGTTGTATGGAGTCTGGGGGGGATATTGGGGTTTTATTGGGGTATTTCAGGGGTTTTGGGGGGGTTATATGGGGGCTGGGGGGGGTTATTGGGTTTTTTGGGGGGAAATAGGGTTTTTGGGGAGGATATAGGGGTTTTGGGGGGGTTATAGGGGTTTGGGGGGGGTTTATGGGGTCTGGGGGGGTATAAAAGGGTTTGGGGGGATTTAGAGGTTTTTTTGGGGGGAGATATAGGGGTTTAGGGGGGGCTTATATGGGGTATGGGGGGATATAGGGGGTTTTGGGGGGATTTAGGGGGGCTGGGGGGTTATAGGGGATTTTTGGGGGGTTTTATGGGGTCTGGGGGGTGTATAAGGGGGATTTAGGGTTTTGAGAATATGGGGTTTGAGATAGGGGGCTTTGGGGGCTATAGGGGTTTGGGATATAAAGGTTTGGGGGATATGGGTTTGGGGGGATATAGGGTTTGGGGGTTTATGGGTCTGGGGTGTATAAGGGTTTGGGGGGGGTTTTGGGGGGGGATATAGGGGTTTAGGGGGGTTTTATGGGGTTTTGGGGGGGTTATTGGGGTTTTTTGGGGGGTTATATGGGGTCTGAGGGGGGGTATATGGGGTCTGGGGGGGTTATATGGGGTCTGGGGAGGGATATAGGGGTTTTAGGGGAGGTTTTATGGGGTTTAGGGGGATATAGGGGTTTTTTGGGGGGGTTGTATGGAGTCTGGGGGGGATATTGGGGTTTTCTTGGGGTATTTCGGGGGTTTTGGGGGGGTTATATGGGGGCTGGGGGGGTTATGGGATTTGAGGGCATAGGGAGGTTTTGGGGTGATATAGGGGGTTTGGGGGGGTTATTTGGGTTTTTTGGAAATGGAGTTTTGGGGAGGATATGGAGTTTAGGCAGTTTATAGAGTTTGGAAGTTTTATGTCTAGGGTGTAAAAGGGTTTGCAGGGTTTAGGGTTTTGGGGGATATAGGGATTGGAGCTTAGGTGTGGGGATATAGGGGGTTTTGGGGGACTTAGGGGGCTGAGGGTTATAGGGTTTTGGGGGTTTGGGGTCTGGGGGGTGTATAAGGGAGTTTAGGGTTTTGGGAATATAGGGGGTTAGGGGGATATGGTGGCTTAGGGGGGATATGAGGCTTTGGGGGGATATAGGGGTTTAGGGGTCTGGGGATATGGGTTTAGAGATAGGGGTTTTGAGGGAGTTTTATGAGTTTGGGGGATATGAGGTTTGGGGGTTATTAGGGTTTTTGGGGTTATGGGGTCTGAGGGTATGGGGTCTGGGGAGATAGGGGTTTTGGGGGTTTTTATGGGGTTTAGGGGATATAGGGGTTTGGGGGGGTTTATGGAGTCTGGGGGATATTGGGGTTTTATTGGGGTATTTCGGGTTTGGGGGTTATATGGGGGCTGGGGGGTTATGGGTTGAGGGGATTAGGGGGTTTTGGGGTGATATGGGGGTTTGGGGTTATTGGGGTTTGAAATAGGTTTTTGGGAGGATATGGGGGCTTTGGGGGTTATAGGGTTTGGGGGTTTGTGGGTCTGGGGGTTGTAAGGTTTGGGGGATTTGGGGTTTTTTAGGGGATAGTTGGGGGCTTATATGGGGTATGGGGGGATATAGGGGGTTTTGGGGGGATTTAGGGGGGCTGGGGGGTTATAGGGGATTTTTGGGGGGTTTTATGGGGTCTGGGGGGTGTATAAGGGGGGATTTAGGGTTTTTGGGGGGGAATATAGGGGTTTTGGGGGATATAGGGGGCTTTGGGGGGGATATAGGGGTTTTAGGGGGTCTGGGGGGGCTATAGGGGGTCTGGGGGGGATATAGGGGTTTTTGGGGAGGTTTTATGGGGTTTTGGGGGGGTTATTGGGGTTATTTGGGGGGTTTATGGGGTCTGGGGAGGGATATAGGGGTTTTAGGGGAGGTTTTATGGGGTTTAGGGGGATATAGGGGTTTCTTGGGGGGGTTATATGGAGTCTGGGGGGGATATTGGGGTTTTCTTGGGGTATTTCGGGGGTTTTGGGGGGGTTATATGGGGGCTGGGGGGGTTATGGGATTTAAGGGGGTTTTTGGGGTGATATAGGGGGTTTTGGGGGGGTTATTGGGGTTTTTTTGGGGGAAATAGGGTTTTTGGGGAGGATATAGGGGTTTTGGGGGGGTTATTGGGGTTTTGGGGGGGTTTTATGGGGTCTGGGGGGGTGTAAAAGGGTTTGGGGGGATTTAGGGTTTTCTTGGAGGGGGATATAGGGGTTTAGGGGGGGCTTATATGGGGTATGGGGGGATATAGGGGGGTTTTGGGGGGGATTTAGGGGGGCTGAGGGGTTATAGGGGATTTTTGGGGGGTTTTATGGGGTCTGGGGGGTGTATAAGGGGGGGATTTAGGGTTTTTTGGGGGGGATATAGGGGTTTTGGGGGGTTTATGGGGTTTTGGGGGGATTTAGGGGGTTTTGGGGGGGTTATTGGGGTTTCTTGGGGGGTTATATGGGGTCTGGGGGGGTATATGGGGTCTGGGGAGGGATATAGGGGTTTTAGGGGAGGTTTTATGGGGTTTAGGGGGATATAGGGGTTTTTTGGGGGGGTTGTATGGAGTCTGGGGGGGATATTGGGGTTTTATTGGGGTATTTCGGGGGTTTTGGGGGGGTTATATGGGGGCTGGGGGGGTTATGGGATTTGAGGGGGATATAGGGGGGTTTTGGGGTGATATAGGGGGTTTTGGGGGGGTTATTGGGGTTTTTTGGGGGGAAATAGGGTTTTGGGGAGGATATAGGGGTTTTGGGGGGGGTTATAGGGGTTTTGGGGGGGGTTTATGGGGTCTGGGGGGTTGTAAAAGGGTTTGGGGGGGATTTAGGGTTTTCTTGGAGGGGGATATAGGGGTTTAGGGGGGGCTTATATGGGGTATGGGGGATATAGGGGGTTTTGGGGGGATTTAGGGGGGCTGGGGGGTTATAGGGGATTTTTGGGGGGTTTTATGGGGTCTGGGGGGTGTATAAGGGGGGGATTTAGGGTTTTTGGGGGGAATATAGGGGTTTTGGGGGGAATATGGGGGGCTTTGGGGGGGATATAGGGGTTTTAGGGGGTCTGGGGGGGCTATAGGGGTTTTGGGGGCATATAGGGTTTTTTGGGGGGGATATGGGGGTTTTGGGGGGGTTTTATGGGGTCTGGGGGGATATAGGGGTTTTTGGGGGGGGGTCTGAGGGGATATAGGGGTCTGGGGGTGATATAGGGGGTCTGAGGGGGGTATAGGGGTTTTTGGGGGGGGTTCTATGGGTTTGGGGGGATATAGGGGGTTTATTGGGGTTATGTGGGGTCTGGGGGGGATATAGGGTTTTGGGGGGGGTTATAGGGGTTTTGGGGGGTTATAGGGGTTTTTGGGGGGGTTTATGGGGTCTGGGAGGGATATGGGGGTTTTGGCGGGGTTGTATGGGTTTTTTTGGGGGGATTTAGGGGTTTTGGGGGGTGTTATATGGGGTTTGGGGAGATATAGGGGTTTTGGGGGGGTTTTATGGGGTCTCGGGGGGATATAGGGTTTTTTGGGGGGGGTCTGAGGGGATATAGGGGTCTGGGGGTGATATAGGGGGTCTGAGGGGGGTATAGGGGTTTTTTGGGGGGGTTCTATGGGTTTGGGGGGGATATAGGGGTTTTATTGGGGTTATGTGGGGTCTGGGGGGGGATATAGGGTTTTGGGGGGGGTTATAGGGTTTTTGGGGGGTTATAGGGGTTTTGGGGGGTTTATGGGGTCTGGGAGGGATATGGGTTTGGGGTTATAGGGTTTTTGGGGGAGATATAGGGGTTTTGGGGGGTGTTATATGGGGTTTGGGGAGATATAGGGGTTTGGGGGGGGTTTATGGGGTCTGGGGGGATATAGGGGTTTTTTGGGGGGGTCTGAGGGGGGGTATAGGGGTTTTTGGGGGGTTCTATGGGTTTGGGGGGGTTATAGGGGTTTTTGGGGGGGTTTTATGGGGTCTGGGAGGGATATAGGGTTTTGGGGGGGGGGTTAGGGGTTTTTGGGGGGGTTTTATGGGATCTGGGGGGGGTTAGGGGTTTTGGGGGGGTTTTATGGGGTCTGGGGGGTTTGTATGGGTTCGGGGGTCACTTGTAGGGTTTTCTTGGGGTCTCTGGGACCCGTTACGGGGCCGGGGGGGGGGGTCTCGGTTCCCCCCTCCCCCTCTAAGGGGGTGGCACTGTCCCCGTGTGTCACCTCCCCCCGGGGGTCGAGGGCAGAGCCACCGGGGGTCACCTACGGCCGGGGGGCCGCCCCTGCGGTGCCCCCCGGTAAACAGCAGCCCCGACAGCACCCACTGGGTGCCCCCCACCCATGGGGTGACCCCAAAACCCCCCCTGTAACGATCCCCCCCCCCTCATTATAGAGAGCGGGGGCCGGCCCGCTGACGTCATCCGGCTGGGAAATGCCCCCTGTGACGTCAGCACGTAGGGTGCCACCCCCCTGTGACGTCATGGCGATGGGGACACCTCCACCCCACTCCCACGGGTGAGGGGGAGGTGGGGACAATGGGACATGGGGGGGGTTGGGGACAAGTTGGGGACAAAATGGGGGGTTTGGGGACACACAGGGGGGGGTTGGGGACATGGGGGGGATTTGGGGACAAAAGGGGAGGGTTTGGGGACAAAAGGGGAGGGTTTGGGGACATGGAGGGGATTTGGGGACAAAAGGGGAGGGTTTGGGGACATGGGGGGGATTTGGGGACAATTTGGGGACAAAAGGAGGGTTTGGGGACACACGGGGGGGGGTTGGGGACATGGGGACGATTTGGGGACAAAAGGGGAGGGTTTGGGGACATGGGGGGGATTTGGGGACAATTTGGGGACAAAAGGGGAAGGTTTGGGGACATGGGGGGGATTTGGGGACAAAAGGGGAAGGTTTGGGGACATGGGGGGGATTTGGGGACAAAAGGGGGGGGTTTGGGGACATGGGGGGGGTTGGGGACATGGGGGGGATTTCGGGACAATTTGGGGACAAAATGGGGGATTTGGGGACAAAAGGGTGGGTTGGGGACATGGGGACGATTTGGGGACAATTTGGGGACAAAAGGGGAGGGTTTGGGGACATGGGGGGGATTTGGGGACAAAAGGGGAGGGTTTGGGGACATGGGGGGGGTTGGGGACAAAATGGGGGCTTTGGGGACATGGGGGGGATTTGGGGACAATTTGGGGACAAAAGGGGGGGGTTTGGGGACATGGGGGGGATTTGGGGACAAAAGGGGAGGGTTTGGGGACATGGGGGGGGTTGGGGACAAAAGGGGAAGATTTGGGGACAAAAGGGTGGGTTGGGGACAATTTGGGGACAATGGGGATGGGGACAATGGGACGGGGGTGGTGGGGACACTGGGTGGGGGTTTTGGGGACAAAAGGGGGGGTTTTGGGGCCTGTGCCCTCCCCCAAAGGCGAGGGGACCTGGGTGGCCCCCCCGTAAGAGCAGGAGGCAGAGGGAGGGGACAAGGCCCCAGCTTGGGGACAAGGCCACCACCCCCTGCCTGTCCCCAGGGGCCTGGGCCCAACACGGGAAGCTTTTTGGGGTGAAACTCGGGGGTTTTGGGGTCCTCTGGGTGTCACCCGGCTCCTCCACAGGTGGGAGACGGCGAGGGACAGAGGGGAGGGGACAATAAATGGGTGACAAGAGGGCTCTGGGTGGCTTCTTCCTCATTATTAGGGGGATTTCCCCGTTATTTCCCCATTATTAGGAGGATTATTAGCATTATTTCCCCATTATTAGCAAATTTTCCTCATTATTTCCCCATTATTAGGAGGATTTCCCCATTATTTCCCCATTATTAGCAGGATTATTAGCATTATTTCCCATTAATAGCCCTTATTTCCCCATTATTCTCCCATTAATCCCCCTAATTCCCCATTATTAGCAGGTATTTCCCCATTAATACCCATTATTTCCCTATTAATACCCATTATTTCCCCATTATTAGGGGGATTTCCCCATTAGTTCCCCATTATTAGCAGGATTATTAGCATTATTTCCCATTAATAGCCCTTATTTCCGCATTATTCTCCCATAAACCCCCCCCAATTCCCCATTATTAGCAGGTATTTCCCCATTAATACCCATTATTTCCCCATTATTTCTTATTAATACCCATTAATACCCCATTTTTCCCTATTAACCCCCATTAATACCTATTAATCCCCATTAATCCCTATTAATCCCCATTAGCCCCCATTAATTCACCATTAATCCCCTATTAATCCCTATTAATACCCATTAATCCTCATTAATTCCCTATTAATCCCAATTATTCCCCATTAATCCCTATTAATCCTCTATTAATCCCCATTAATTCACCATTATTCCCCTATTAATCCCTATTAATATCCGTTAATCCCCATTATTCCCCTATTAATCCCCATTATCCCCCCATTAATCGTCTATTAATCCCTATTAATATCCATTAATCCCCATTATTCCCCTATTAATCCCTATTAATATCCATTAATCCCCATTATTCTCCTATTAATCCCTATTAATATCCATTAATCCCCATTATTCCCCTATTAATCCCCATTATCCCCCCATTAATCCCCTATTAATCCCTATTAATATCCATTAATCCCCATTATCCCCCTATTAATCCCTATTAATATCCATTAATCCCCATTATTCCCCTATTAATCCCCTATTAATCCCTAGTAGTCCACATTAATCCCCTATTAATCCCCATTAATCGCTATTAATCCCCATTAATCCCCAATATTCCCCTATTAATCCCCAATATTCCCCTATTATTCCCCTATTAATCCCCATTATTCCCCCATTAATCCCCATTAATCCCCATTATTATGACACAGGGACACCCGTGTCCCCCCCCCTGGGGACAGGGACACCCCCTTGGGGACAGGAACTGGTTGTACAGCACCCCTGGGGACAATGACACCCGTGTCACCCCCCCCTGGGGACAATGACAGCCCCTTGGGGACAGGGACACCCCCTGTAGGGACAGGGACAGCAGGGTCACCCCCCTGGGGACAGGGACACCCGTGTCACCCCCCCCTGGGGACAGGGACACCCCTCTGGGGACAGTGACACCCCCTTGGGGACAGGGACACTGAGGGAACCCCCCCCTGGGGACAGGGACACCCCCCTGGGGACAGGGACACCCGTGTCACCCCCCCTGGGGACAATGACACCCGTGTCACCCCCCTCTGGGGACAATGACACCCCCCCTGGGGACAGGGACACCCCCTGGGGACAATGACACCCCTCTGGGGACAGGGACAACCGTGTCACCCCCCCCTGGGGACAATGACACCCCTCTGGGGACAGGGACAACCGTGTCACCCCCCCCTGGGGACAATGACACCCCCCTGGGGACAGGAACTGGTTGTACAGCACCCCTGGGAACAGGGACACCCGTGTCACCCCCCCCTGGGGACAGGGACACTGAGGGAACCCCCGCCTGGGGACAGGGACACCCAGGTCACCCCCTCTGGGGACAGGGACCCCCCCTTGGGGACAGGAACTGGTTGTACAGCACCCCTGGGGACAGAACACCCGTGTCACCCCCCCCCGGGGACAATGACACCCCCCTGGGGACAGGGACAACAAGGTCGCCCCCTGTGGGGACAGTGCCACCCCCTTTGGGGACCCCCTCGAGGTGCCACCCCCCCTCGGTGACACGCAGCCTGTCCCTCTCCAGCTCCCACAGCCGGATCTGATCCGTCACAGTCGGGGGCAGCACCGGGCTCTGGGGGGGGGACACCCGTGGGACCCCCACCCATGGGACCCCCCACACTTTGGGGACCCCCCCCACCCATGGAGACCCCCCCAGGTGTCTGGGGAACCCCCTTGGGGACCCCACCCATGAGACCCCCCCATCCATGGGACCCCCCAACCCATGAGGACCCACCCACCTTGGGGACACCCCCCTCCACCCATGGGACCCCTCCTCACCCATAGGGACCCCCCCCACCCATGGGACCCCCCCACCCATAGGGACTCCCCCCCACCCATGGGATTCCCCTCACCCATAGGGATCCCTCCCATGGGACCCCCCCCAGGTGTCCTGGGAGCCCTTATTAGGGGACCCAGAAGTTGGGGACCCCCCCCATCCCTGGGACCCCTCCCCATGGGACCCCTCCCCACCCATAGGACCCCCCACCCATGGGTCCCCCCCCCCACCTGCTTGGCCAGGCCCGGGTGTGCCTGGGTGCGGAGGAAGTGAATGATCTGGGGGGGGGGGGACACGGTTATTGGGGACACCCCCGTGTCCTCCAGTGTCCCCAACATCCCCAGGGCCACCCCAATGTCCCCCCCCATGTCCCCAGGGCCACCTCAGTGTCCCCAGGGCCACTCCAATATCTCCCCCATGCCCCCAGGGCCACCCTGGTGTCCCCAACACCTCTTGGGTGTCCCCAATGTCACCCCTCGTGTCTCCAACACCCCCAGGGCCACCCCAGTGTCCCCAACCCCTCCTGGCAGACCCCGCTGTCCCCAGGGCCACCCCCCGGGGATGTCCCCAGGTCTCCCCTGTCCCCAACCTGGTTGGCAGTGATGCCATTGGCGATGGCAGCCTGGACACTGTCCCTTGTCACCTGGGCCACCACCAGGCTGGGGAAGCTCTCCTCTCTCCTCGCCCTCTCCTGCCGGGGCCGTCTGGGACGGAGGGGGTGCCTGGCTCTCGCCCTCTTTCTCTCCGCCTTCTCTCGGGGTAGACCTGGCATCCCGGTCGCCGCGGCCAAGGCCCGCGCCGCGGGGTAGACCTGGCGGCCGCTGTCGCACTTCCCTCCCCCCTCGCCCCCCCCTCCTCCCCAAGGCCTCGACGGGGTAGACCAGTCGGCTCCCGGGCACCGAGGGTAGATCTGTCGGCTCCCGGGCACCGAGGGTAGACCAGTCGGCTCCCGGGCACCGAGGGTAGACCTGTCGGCCGCGGCCACGACCCCGTTTTATAGTTTTTTGTTGTTTTTTTTTTTAACTTTTTGTGTTGTTTGTTGAGATTTTTTTTTCCTTTTCATTTTTTTCATATTTTTATTTTATTTTTTATTTTAACGTTTTTTTTTAGTTTTTATTTCCTTCCCTTCCCTTCCCTTCCCTTCCCTTCCCTTCCCTTCCGTGGGTGGAGGGGTGGGCAGAGCCCCCACGGGGTCCTCTCTGGAGCGGGACAAGTGGCAGTGGGAGCCCCACGGGGCCCGGTTCTGCCTGATGACAAATGACGCGGGGGCAGCTCCCACGCTGATTGGTGCTGCCGGTACCGCCCGGCCCGGGAACGGGGAGGAGGGGGGGGATGGACCGGACCCCCCTCCCTCGGCGTCCCGGCACCTTTCCAGTTCCCAGCGGGAGAGGCCATGGAGCGCCGAGGAGTGCTGGGAGCTGCGGCCGTACTGGTGGCACTGGTGGTACTGGGAGCGACCCCCGCCCCTGGGCAGGAGATCTCAAGTGAGCCCAGACCCCGGGGGGGGGACGGACGGGGATGTCCTTGGGGGGGCTGAGCCCCCCAGGAGTACCGGAGGGTGCTCGGGGAGGAGACTGGGCTGTACTGGTGGCGCTGGTGGTACTGGGAGCGACCCCCACTCCTGGCCGGGAGACCTCAGGTGACCCCGAAGAGGGGGAACGGGGGGGTCCTTGGGGGGGCTGAGCCCCATAGAAGCCCCAGAGGGTGCTGGGGGGTGGAGACTGGGCCGTACTGGTAGTACTGGGAGTGACCCTCGCCCCTGGAAGGGAGACCTCAGGTGAGCCCAGAGCCTGGGGGGGGGGACAGGAGGAGGGGACGGGGAGGTTCTTGTGGGGGCTGAGCCCCCCAGGAGTCCTTGGAGGGTGCTGGGGGATGGAGACTGGGTTGTACTGGTGGCACTGGTGGTGCTGGGAGCGACTCCCACCCCTGACCGGGAGACCTCAGGTGAGCCCAGGACAGGGGGGTGGGGGGTGGGGGGGGGGTCCTTGGGGGGCTGGGCTCCCCAGGAGCCCTGGAGGGTGCTGGAGTGCAGACTGGGCCATACTGGTGGTGCTGGGAGTGACCCCCTCCCCTGGAAGGGAGACCTCAGGTGAGCCCAGATCCTGGAGATGGGGGGACAGGGGGGTCCTTGGGGGGGCTGAGCCCCCATGAGCCCCAGAGGGTGCTGGAGGTGGTGATTGGGCTGTACTGGTGGTACTGGTGGTACTGGGAGCAACCCCCGCCCTTGGAAGGGAGTCCTCAGGTGAGCCCAGACCCCGGGGGGGGGGGGACAGGAGGGGGGGACGGGGAGGTCCTTGTGGGGGCTGAGCCCCTCAGGAGTCCTTGGAGGGTGCTGGGGGATGGAGACTGGGCTGTACTGGTGGTACTGGTGGTACTGGGAGAGACCCCTGTCCCTGGAAGAGAGACTTCAGGAAACCCTGGGGATGGGGACGGGGGGGTCCTTGGGGGGGTTGAGCCCCCCAGGAGCCCTGGAGGGTGCTGGGAGGTGTCGATAGAGCCAAGAGACCCCCCCCAGTCCCCCCCCAAGGACCCCCTCGCCCTGCCCAGGCTGCGGGTGCAGCGGGCTGGGGGGTCCTCACCGTGTCCCCCAACGATTTGGGGGAGATCCCCCCCCCTGTCAGAACCCCAGGAGCAATCTTGTGGCCCAGTTCTGCCCCTCTCCCCCCTCTTCCCGTGGGGCTCTGTCCCCTCGGGCTCTGCCGTGTCCCCAGGGGGGACCCTCGGGGGGAGCTTTGGGGGAGGCTGGATGGGGATGGGAGGTGGGGAGGGGGGCTCCGGGCTGCCTCCCCCTCCTCCCCGCTGGGCTTCCAGCAAATGGGGAGGGGGTTCTGTCCAAGCTGAGCTCGAGCCCTGCTCCAGCAGGGGTTTTCCAGGAGATGGCCAAGCATGAGTGCCAGTACCAGAACGGTTCCGAGCGGGTGAGGTATGTGAAAAGGTACATCACCAACCGGCAGCAATTCGTACACTTCGACAGCGATTTGGGGCACTATGTGGCTGACACCCCCCTGGGTGAGCCCGATGCCAAGTACTGGAACAGTCAGGAGGATTTATTGGAGCAGAGGAGAGCTGAGGTGGACACGTACTGCCGGCACAACTACGAGGTGGCGAACCCTTTCATAGTGCAGAGGAGAGGTGAGTGGGTGGCAGCCCCTGGGTGCCAAGCCCGGTCCCTTGGGCTGTCAGGAGGGGATCCTCATCCCACAGCATCCTCCTGGAAAAGCTGTGGGCCCAGGGATGAGGCGGGAGCAGTCTGGGTTGGGTTAGGAACCGGGTGGAGAGCCGGGCTGGGAGAGCGGCGGTGAACGGGGCTGCGGGCACTTGGTGTCCCCCAAGGGTCAGGGTTGGGCCTGGTTCTGTTGAATATCTTTAGAGATGGTTTAGGTGAGGGGATTGAGTCCAGCAGCAGCAAATTGGAAGGTGACACAATGAGGGGGGGAGTTTGGATCAGCTGGAAGGCAGGAGGGCTCTGCGGAGGGACCTGGAGAGGTTGGGGAGTTGGGATGATCCCAATGGGATGAGGTTCAACGTCCATGAGGTTCATGAGGTCCAACAAGAGTTGGACTTGATGATCCCTGAGGTTCCTTCCAAGCCAGAAAATTCTTTGATTCTGTGATTATCTCTCTCTACAAGTCCCTAAAAAGAGGTTGGAGCCAATAGGATGAGGTTCAACGTTCATGAGGTTCAAGAAGGGTTGGATTTGATGATCCCAGAGGTGCCTCCCAACCTAGAGAATTCCATGATTCTATGATTTTATGATCACTCTCTACTAGTTCCTGAAAAGAGGTTGGAGCCAAGGGGATGAGGTTCAACGTTCATGAGGTTCAGGTTCAACAAGGGTTGGACTTGATGATCCCAGAGGTCTCTTCCAACCGAGACCATTCCATGATTTTATGATCACTCTCTCCAAGTTCCTGAAAAGAGGTTGGAGCCAGGGGGGGTTTGGGCTCTTTTCCCAGGCAACCCTCAGGGCATATGTCCCCCAAGGGTCAGGGTTGGGCCTGGTTCTGTTGAATATCTTTAGAGATGGTTTAGGTGAGGGGATTGAGTCCAGCAGCAGCAAATTGGAAGGTGACACAATGAGGGGGGGAGTTTGGATCAGCTGGAAGGCAGGAGGGCTCTGCGGAGGGACCTGGAGAGGTTGGGGAGTTGGGATGATCCCAATGGGATGAGGTTCAAGTTCATGAGGTTCATGAGGTCCAACAAGAGTTGGACTTGATGATCCCAGAAGTCCCTTCCAAGCCAGAAAATTCTGTGATTCTGTGATTATCTCTCTCTACAAGTCCCTAAAAAGAGGTTGGAGCCAATAGGATGAGGTTCAACGTTCATGATGTTCAAGAAGGGTTGGACTTGATGATCCCAGAGGTCCCTCCCAACCCAGTCTATGATTCTATGATTCTCAGTCTCTACAAGTCCCTGAAAAGAGGTTGGAGCCAACGGGATGAGGCTCAACATTCATGAGGTTCAGGTTCAACAAGGGTTGGACTTGATGATCCCAGAGGTCTCTTCCAACCAAGACCATTCCGTGATTTTATGATCACTCTCTACAACTCCCTAAAAAGAGGTTGGAGCCAACGGGATGAGGTTCAATGTCCATGAGGTTCATGAGGTCCAACAAGAGTTGGACTTGATGATCCCAGAGGTTCCTTCCAACCCAGAAAATTCTGTTATTCTGTGATTCTCACTCTCTACAACTCCATGAAAAAGAGGTTGGAGCCAACGGGATGAGGTTCAACATTCCAAGGGCCGGGTCCTGCACTTTGGCCACAACAACCCCACGGGGAGCTCCAGGTTGGGCACAGAGGGGCAGAAAGGGACCTGGGATTGCCAAGCTGAACAGGAGCCAGGAGTGTGCCCAGGTGGCCAAAAATCCCAAGGGCATCCTGGTCTGGATCAGGAACAGCGTTCTTGGATCAGGACCAGGTCCAGGGAAGGGATTCTGCCACTGGGGAGGCCTCAGCTTGAGTCTCCAACCCCACGGGGAGCTCCAGGTTGGGCACGGAGGGGCAGAAAGGGACCTGGGGAGTCTTGGATCCCAAGCTCCCTCCCAACTTTTTGTCCCTTCTCCCCAGTTGAACCCAAGGTGGAAATCTTCCCGACGGAGTCGGGTTCCCTTCCCCGGATCGACGGGTTGGTTTGTGCCGTGATGGATTTTTACCCGGCGGAGATGGAGGTGAAATGGTTCAAGGATGGGAAGGAGGAGGTGGAGCACGTGGTGTCCACGGACGTCACCCAAAACGGGGACTGGACCTACCAGGTCCTGGTGATGCTGGAAACCACCCCGCAGCTCGGGGAAACCTACAGCTGCCAGGTGGAACACGTCAGCCTGCAGCATCCCATCACCCGGAGCTGGGGTAAGGCCAGAGGAGGCCTTGGGATGGGTGGGGAGGGGGATTTGGGACCCCCCCCAAGCCTCACCCCTCCATCTCCCCATCCTTCATCCCCGCAGAGCTGCATCCGGATGGTTCCAGGGGCAAGATGCTGACTGGGGTGGGGGGTTTCGTGCTGGGATTCATCTTCCTGGCACTGGGGCTCTTCCTCTACCTGCGTAAGAAGGTGAGGAGGGGGGGGATGAAATCCGTGGGGGGGGTGTCCTTGGGGTTCGGGGTGTCCCCCCCTCTGAGCCTGCCTCTCTTTTTCAGGGTGCCCCCTTCCCCAGGCTGCAGGTAACACCCCTCTCCCCCCCCCCACTTGCTCCCTGGGGGGTTGGACTCCCCCTTACTTCTCCCCAGGGGGTTGGACCCCCCCCTACTTCTCCCTGGGGGGTGTCTGGGTGACAGCAGAGCCTTGGGGACCCCCTGGTCACCCCTCTTTTCTCTCCCCACAGGGCTCCTGAGCCACCTCCTGGCCTTGCTGAGCTCCTCGGACCCCCCCGATGCTGCCCCCAGCCCCCCCACCCCCTCCCTGCTCCCCCCTCTCTCAGCTCTGCCAAATAAAATGTTCCAGAATCTTCCAGGCCTTGTTTTTTGGGGACTGTTGTGTGGGGTTTTTGGGGTGTGGTGGGGTTTTTTTTGGGGTGTCTCTGCACCTCTGGCAGCTCCATGAAGCCCCCGAGCATCCCTGGGGGGGTTTGGTTGGTTTGGGATGGTCCTGGCAGGCTCCGTGGTCCCAACTTCAGATCATGGAATCATGGAATGGTTTGGGTTGGGAATGACCTTAAACAGCACCCAGTGCCCCCCCTGCCATGGGCAGGGACCCCTCCCACCAGCCCAGGGGGCTCCAAGCCCCCTCTGACCTCCAACACCTCCAGGGATGGGGGGTCTGGGGGCAACCAAGGGCTCAGCATCCTCATCCCGAAGGATTTCATCCTTCTATCCAACCTAAATCTCCTCTCTCTCACTTTAAAACCCTTCCCCACCCATCCCATCCTTGTCCTGAGTCCCTTCCCAGCTTTCCTGGAGCTCCAGGGTCTCCCCATTGCTGCTTCCTCTTCTCTCCTCTTCTCTCCTCTCCTCTCCTCTCCTCTCCTCTCCTCTCCTCTCCTCTCCTCTCCTCTCCTCTCCTCTCCTCTCCTCTCCCTCTTCTCTTCTCTTCTCTTCTCTTCTCTTCTCTTCTCTTCTCTTCTCTTCTCTTCTCTTCTCTTCTCTTCTCTTCTCTTCTCTTCTCTTCTCTTCTCTTCTCTTCTCTTCTCTTCTCTTCTCTTCTCTTCTCTTCTCTTCTCTTCTCTTCTCTTCTCTTCTCTTCTCTTCTCTTCTCTTCTCTTCTCTTCTCTTCTCTTCTCTTCCTCCTTTCTTTCCTTCCCTTCCCTTCCCTTCCCTTCCCTTCTTCCCTTCCCTTCCCTTCCCTTCCCTTCTCTTCCCTTCCCTTCCCTTTCCTTTCCTTTCCTTTCCTTTCCTTTCCTTTCCTTTCCTTTCCTTTCCTTTCCTTTCCTTTCCTTTCCTTTCCTTTCCTTTCCTTCCCTTCCCTTTCCTTTCCTTTCCTTTCCTTTCCTTCCCTTCCCTTCCCTTCCCTTCCCTTCCCTTCCCTTCCCTTCCCTTCCCTTCCCTTCCCTTCCCTTCCCTTCCCTTTCTTTCCTTTTCCTTTTCCTTTTCCTTTTCCTTTTCCTTTTCCTTTTCCTTTTCCTTTTCCTTTTCCTTTTCCTTTTCCTTTTCCTTTTCCTTTTCCTTGGAAAAGGGAAGATTGGGATGGGACCTGAAGGGGGGAAGGGATTCCAACTGGAAATGGGAAGGTTGGGATGGGTTTCCAACTGGAAAATCACTTTTTTAGCTCTTTTTTTTATTTATTTATTTTATTCCAACCATCTGGAAGGGTTGAGGAACATCAAGGGAAGATTCCAACCACTTGGAAAGGTTTAGAAGCATCAAGGAAGGATTCCAACAATCTGGAAGAGTTGAGGAGCTTCAAGGAAGGATTCCAGACATTGGGAAGGGTTGAGGAGCTTCAAGAAAGGATTCCAACCATCTGGAAAGGTTGAGGAGCATCAATGAAGGATTCCAACCATCTGGAAGATCATCAAGGAAGGATTCCAACAGTCTGGAAGAGTTGAGGAGCATCACGGAAGAGTTGAAGAGCATCACAGAAGGATTCCAGCCATTGGGAAGGGTTGAGGAGCTTCAAGAAAGGATTCCAACCATCTGGAAGGGTTGAGGAGCATCACGGAAGGGTTGAGGAGCATCACAGAAGGATTCCAACCACATGGAAAGGTTGAGGAGCATCACAGAAGGATTGCAGCCATCTGGAAGGGTTGAGGAGCATCACAGAAGGATTCCAGCCATTGGGAAGGGTTGAGGAGCATCACGGAAGGATTCCAACCATCTGGAAGATCATCAAGGAAGGATTCCAACAATCTGGAAAGGTTGAGGAGCATCACGGAAGGGTTGAGGAGCATCACAGAAGGATTCCAACCACATGGAAAGGTTGAGGAGCATCACAGAAGGATTGCAGCCATCTGGAAGGGTTGAGGAGCATCTGGAAGGGTTGAGGAGCATCACAGAAGGATTCCAACCACATGGAGAGGTTGAGGAGCATCACAGAAGGATTGCAGCCATCTGGAAGAGTTCAGGAGCACCGAGAAACGATTCCAAACACATGGAAGGGTTGAGGAGCATCAAGGAAGGACTCCAACAATCTGTAAGAGTTGAGGAGCATCTGGAAGGGTTGAGGAGCATCAGGGAAGGGTTGAGGAGCATCACAGAAGGATTTCAGCCATCTGGAAAGGTTGTGGAGCATCAAGGAAGGATTCCAACAACATGGAAATGTTGAGGAGCATCATGGAAGGATTCCAACCATCTGGAAGAGTTGAGGAGCATCAGGGAAAGATTCCAACCATCTGGAAAGGTTGAGGAGCATCACGGAAGGGTAGAGGAGCATCACAGAAGGATTCCAACCACATGGAAAGGTTGAGGAGCATCACAGATGGATTGCAGCCATCTGGAAAGGTTGTGGAGCATCAAGGAAGGATTCCAACAACATGGAAATGTTGAGGGGCATCATGGAAGGATTCCAACCATCTGGAAGAGTTGAGGAGCATCGAGAAAGGATTCCAAACACATGGAAAGGTTGAGGAGCATCAAGGAAAGATTCCAATCATCTGGAAGAGTTGAGGAGCATCAGGGAAAGATTCCAATCATCTGTAAGAGTTGAGGAGCATCTGGAAGGGTTGAGGAGCATCACAGAAGGATTCCAACCATCTGGAAGGATTGAGGAGCATCAAGGAAGGATTCCAACAACATGGAAATATTGAGGAGCATCATGGAAGGATTCCAACCATCTGGAAGAGTTGAGGAGCATCACGGAAGGGTTGAGGAGCATCACAGAAGGATTCCAACCACATGGAAAGGTTGAGGAGCATCACAGAAGGATTTCAGCCATCTGGAAGAGTTGAGGAGCATCACAGAAGGATTCCAACCATCGGGAAGGGTTGAGGAGCATCAATGAAGGATTCCAACCATCTGGAAGATCATCAAGGAAGGATTCCAACAATCTGGAAAGGTTGAGGAGCATCACAGAAGGATTCCAACCATCTGGAAGAGTTGAGGAGCATCACAGAAGGGTTGAGGAGCATCACAGAAGGATTCCAACCACATGGAAAGGTTGAGGAGCATCACAGAAGGATTGCAGCCATCTGGAAGGGTTGAGGAGCATCTGGAAGGGTTGAGGAGCATCACAGAAGGATTTCAGCCATCTTGAAGGATTGAGGAACATCAAGGAAGGATTCCAACAACATGGAAATGTTGAGGAGCATCATGGAAGGATTCCAACCATCTGGAAAGGTTGAGGAGCATCACAGAAGGATTCCAACCATCTGGAAGATCATCAAGGAAGGATTCCAACAGTCTTGAAGAGTTGAGGAGCATCATGGAAGGGTTGAGTAGCATCACAGAAGGATTCCAACCATCTGGAAGGGTTGAGGAGCATCACAGAAGGATTCCAACCACATGGAAAGGTTGAGGAAAGATTCCAACCATCTGGAAGAGTTCAGGAGCATCGAGAAACGATTCCAAACACATGGAAGGGTTGAGGAGCATCAAGGAAGGACTCCAACAATCTGTAAGAGTTGAGGAGCATCACGGAAGAGTTGAGGAGCATCACAGAAGGAGTCCAACCACATGGAAAGGTTGAGGAGCATCACAGAAGGATTTCAGCCATCTGGAAGGATTGAAGAGCATCAAGGAAGGATTCCAAGGGTTCCAACCATCGGGAAAGGTTGAGGAACATCACGGAAGGATCCCACCCAACTTCAGGGTGACCCCACTGCTTGGATCACCCCTTGGGCCCCACTTTGATGCTGGAGAGCAGGACGCAGAAGTAGGGGAAGACTTTTTCCCCCCCGAAGGAGGCCCCGGGGAAGGTGAAGACGCAGCGGCGGCTGCCGACGGCGTAGAAGGAGATTTGTCCCACCTCGTAGTCCAGGTAGACCCCGATGTCCCCACCAAGGAGGGGCACAGAGGTGTTGGAAGGAGCTGTGAGGGCCACGCAGATCCCCTCATACTTCTGCAGGCCCCAAATTCGGGTGTTGGGCTTGAAAAGGACCCGACCTTTCCTCTGGACCGACTCCGGGGCCACCCCCACGGCCCAGAACCTCCCGGTGGCCTCCACCTCCCAGTAGTGACGCCCCGAGGTGAAACCTTCCTTGGCCAACATGCAGGGGTCGGTGTCAAAGCGACCCGGGTTTTGGGACCATCCCTGGACGGGACGACCCCAGGTGGCTTCTTTGAGGTCCTCGGAGAGGATGACTTCGGGTCCTGCAGTGCTGGGGTCCAGGGTGACGTCGACTGGGAGGGGGGAAAAGGAGGGAGAAGAAGGGAAATGTCAGAGGAGGAGGTGGGGAGGTTGAAGGTGCCCTCAGGGGTCACCCCCCGAGGAGGGAGGAGATGGAGGTTGGGTGTGGGAGAGCTCAGGAGATGGAGGATGGAGCTGGAGGAGCTCTGGGTCTGGTTGGACATGGAGGGTGGAGATGGAGAAGAATGGAGAAGAAGCTTCAGGTCTGGTTGGACATGGAGGAGGAAGGAGATGGAGGGTGATGGTAATTCCAGGCCAGGTTGGTCATGGAAGAGCTCAGGAGATGGAGGATGGAGCTGCAGGAGCTCCAGGTCTGGTTGGACATGGTGGGTAAAGGTGGAGAAGGATGGAGATGGATCCTCAGGTCTGGTTGGACATGGAGGAGGCAGGAGATGGGAATTAGAGATGGAAGAGGAGCTCCAGGTTTGGTTGGATATGGAAGAGGAAGGAGATGGAGAAGGATGGAGAAGGATCCCCAGGTCTGGTTGGAAATGGAAGAGCTCAGGAGCTGGAGGTTGGAAGTGGAGGAGCTCCAGGTCTGGTTGGACATGGAGGGTGGAGATGGAAGAGGATGGAGAAGGATTTCCAGGTCTGGTTGGACATGGAAGAGGAAGAAGATGGGAATTAGAGATGGAAGAGGAGCTCCAGGTTTGGTTGGACACGGAGAAGGAAGGAGATGGATCCCAAGGTCTGGTTGGACATGGAAGAGGCAGGAGATGGAAGGGGGGAGATGGAAAAGGATCTCCAGGAGATGGAGGACAGGTGAGAGGAAGGAGCTGGAGGTTGGAACTGGAGGAGCTCTGGGTCGGGTTGGACATGGAGGAGGAAGAAGATGGGAATTAGAGATGGAAAAGGAGCTCCAGGTCTGGTTGGACACAGAGGGTGGAAATGGAGAAGGATGGAGAAGAAGCTTCAGGTCTGGTTGGACATGGAAGAGGAAGGAGCTGGAGGTTGGAACTGGAGGAGCTCCAGGTTTGGTTGGACACGGAGAAGGAAGGAGATGGATCCTAAGGTCTGGTTGGACATGGAAGAGGAAGAAGATGGAGTTGGGGGAGATGGAAAAGGATCTCCAGGAGATGAAGGACATGGAAGAGGAAGGAGCTGGAGGTTGGAGATGGAGGAGCTCCAGGTCAAGTTGGACATGGAGGGTGGAGGTGGAGAAGGATGGAGATGGATCCTCAGGTCTGGTTGGACACGGAGGAGGAAGAAGATGGAGTTGGGGGAGATGGAAAAGGATCTCCAGGAGATGAAGGACATGGAAAAGGCAGGAGGTGGAGGTTGGAGATGGAGGAGCTCCAGGTCTGGTTGGACATGGAGGAGGAAGGAGATGGGAATTAGAGATGGAAGAGGATCTCCAGGAGATGAAGGACATGGAAGAGGCAGGAGATGGAAGGGGGGAGATGGAAAAGGATCTCCAGGAGATGAAGGACATGGAAGAGGAAGGAGCTGGAGGTTGGAACTGGAGGAGCTCCAGGTCTGGTTGGACATGGAGGAGGAAGAAGATGGGAATTAGAGATGGAAAAGGAGCTCCAGGTCTGGTTGGACATGGAAGAGCCAGGAGCTGGAGGTTGGAGCTGGAGGAGCTCCAGGTCTGGTTGGACATGGAAGAGGAAGGAGATGGGAATTAGAGATGGAAAAGGATCTCAAGGTCTGGTTGGACATGGAGGAGGAAGAAGATGGAGGGAGGGGAGATGGAAAAGGAGCTCCAGGTCTGGTTGGACACGGAGAATGGAGATGGAGAAGGATGGAGAAGGATCTCCAGGTCTGGTTGCACATGGAAGAGCCAAGAGCTGGAGGTTGGAGCTGGAGGAGCTCTAGGTCTGGTTGGACATGGAGGAGGAAGAAGATGGAGTTGGGGGAGATGGAAAAGGATCTCCAGGAGATGGAGGACATGGAAGAGGAAGGAGCTGGAGTTTGGAACTGGAGGAGCTCCAGGTCAGGTTGGACATGGAAGAGGAAGGAGATGGGAATTAGAGATAGAAAAGGATCTCAAGGTCTGGTTGGACATGGAGGAGGAAGAAGATGGAGGGAGGGGAGATGGAAAAGGAGCTCCAGGTCTGGTTGGACACAGAGAATGGAGATGGAGAAGGATGGAGAAGGATCTCCAGGTCTGGTTGGACATGGAAGAGGAAGAAGATGGGAATTAGAGATGGAAAAGGAGCTCCAGGTCTGGTGGGACATGGAAGAGGAAGAAGATGGGAATTAGAGATGGAAGAGGATCTCCAGGAGATGGAAGGCATGGAAGAGGAAGGAGCTGGGGGTTGGAACTGGAGGAGCTCCAGGTCAAGTTGGACATGGAGGGTGGAGGTGGAGAAGGATGGAGATGGATCCCCAGGTCTGGTTGGACATGGAGAAGGAAGAAGATGGAGTTGGGGGGAGATGGAAAAGGATCTCTAGGTCTGGTTGGACACAGAGAATGGAGATGGAGAAGGATGGAGAAGGAGCTCCAGGTCTGGTGGGACATGGAGAAGGAAGAAGATGGGAATTAGAGATGGAAAAGGAGCTCCAGGTCTGGTGGGACATGGAGGAGGAAGAAGATGGAGGGGGGGGAGATGGCAAAGGATCTCCAGGAGATGAAGGACATGGAAGAGGAAGGAGCTGGAGGTTGGAGCTGGAGGAGCTCCGGGTTTGGTTGGACACGGAGAAGGAAGGAGATGGATCCTAAGGTCTGGTTGGACACAGAGGAGGAAGAAGATGGAGTTGGGGGAGATGGAAAAGGATCTCCAGGAGATGGAGGACATGGAAGAGGAAGGAGCTGGAGGTTGGAACTGGAGGAGCTCCAGGTTTGGTTGGACATGGAGGGTGGAAATGGAGAAGGATGGAGAAGAAGCTTCAGGTCTGGTTGGACATGGAGGAGGAAGAAGATGGAGGGAGGGGAGATGGAAAAGGATCTCCAGGTCTGGTTGGACACAGAGAATGGAGATGGAGAAGGATGGAGAAGGATCTCCAGGTCTGGTTGGACATGGAAGAGGAAGAAGATGGGAATTAGAGATGGAAAAGGAGCTTCAGGTCTGGTTGGACATGGAGGAGGAAGAAGATGGAGCTGGGGGAGATGGAAAAGGATCTCCAGGAGATGGAGGACATGGAAGAGGAAGGAGCTGGAGGTTGGAGATGGAAACGGCTCCCAGAATCCCTCAGGATTCGGCTTTTTGCTCTTTTCCCCCCATTTTGTCACCTTCAAACTCTTTGGCTTCCCGATAATCCAGGGCGAGGTCCCAGGTGCAGGGCCGAGGCTTGAGGAGAAATTCCATCCTGGGAGGGGAAAAAGAGGGAAAATTCCAAGGATTTTCCTTAAAATCCCAGCTCGACTTCAGCAGCATCAACACCTCCTCGTCTGGGGAAGAATCCGAGGGGAAAAAAGGAAAGGAAGGAGTCAGAGAGTTGTAGTCAATGGGGCAGAATCTGGTTGGAGGTGTGTGACTAGTGGAGTCCCTCAGGGGTCGGTACTGGGACCGGTGTTGTTCAATATCTTCATCAAGGACTTGGATGAGGGTATAGAGTGTACCCTCAGCAAGTTTGCTGATGATACTAAGCTGGGAGGAGTGGCTGACACACCAGAAGGCTGTGCTGCCATTCAGAGAGACTTAGACAGGCTAGAGAGTTGGGCAGGGAGAAACATGATGAAATTCAACAAGGGGAAGTGTAGAGTTTTGCATTTGGGGAAGAACAACAAGATGGCCCAGTATAGGTTGGGGGCTGACCTGCTGGAGAGCAGTGTAGGTGAGAGAGACGTGGGGGTCCTGGTAGACAAGAGAATCATAGAATTAGCCGGGTTGGAAGGGACCTCAGAGATCATCGAGTCCAACCCTTGACCCACCGGAGCAGTTCCCAGACCATGGCACTGAGTGCCACATCCAGTCTTTTTTTAAATGTCTCCAGGGACGGAGAATCCACCACCTCCCCGGGCAGTCCATTCCATAGCCTAATCACCCTCTCCGTGAAGAAATTCTTTCTAATATCTAACCTAAACCTCCCCTGGCACAACTTAAGACTGTGTCCTCTTGTCTTGTTGAAGGTCGTCTGTGAAAAGAGTCCAGTTCCCACCTCGCTACAGCCTCCTTTCAGGGAGTTGGAGAGAGTAATGAGGTCTCCCCTGAGCCTCCTCTTCTCCAGGCTGAACACCCCAGCTCTCTCAGCCTCTCCTCATAGGGCCTGTGCTCGAGTCCCTTCACCAGCCTGGTTGCTTCCTTTGGACCTGTTCCAGGACCTCTACATCCTTCTTAAACTGAGGGGCCCAGAACTGGACTCAAGCTGTGGCCTCACCAGTGCTGAGTACAGGGGCAGAATCACTTCCCTGGACCTGCTGGTGACGCTGTTCCTGATCCAGGCCAGGATGCCATTGGCCTTCTTGGCCACCTGGGCACACTGCTGGCTCATGTTCAGTTTCTTGTCGATGCAGACTCCCAGGTCCCTTTCTGCCACTCTGTCCCCAGCCTGTAGCGCTGCATGGGGTTGTTGTGGCCAAAGTGCAGGACCCGGCACTTGGCCTTGTTGAACCTCATCCCGTTGGAATCGGCCCAGCTCTCTAGTCTGTCCAGGTCCCTCTGCATAGAATCATAGAATCATAGAATTAGCCGGGTTGGAAGGGACCTCAGAGATCATCGAGTCCAACCCTTGACCCACCGGAGCAGTTGCCACCTCCCCGGGCAGTCCATTTCATAGCCTGATCACCCTCTCCGTGAAGAAATTCTTTCTAATATCTAACCTAAACCTCCCCTGGCACAACTTAAGACTGTGTCCTCTTGTCTTGTTGAAGGTCGTCTGTGAAAAGAGTCCAGATCCCACCTCGCTACAGCCTCCTTTCAGGGAGTTGTAGGCAGCAATGAGGTCTCCCCTGAGCCTCCTCTTCTTCAGGCTGAACAGCCCCAGCTCTCTCAGCCTCTCCTCATAGGGTCTGTGCTCGAGTCCCTTCACCAGCCTGGTTGCCCTCCTTTGGACCTGCTCCAGGATGACCATGAGCCAGCAATGTGCCCTTGTGGCCAAGAAGGCCAATGGCATCCTGGGGTGCATTAGAAAGGGGGTGGTTAGTAGGTCAAGAGAGGTTCTCCTCCCCCTCTATTCTGCATTGTTGAGGCCGCACCTGGAGTATTGTGTCCAGTTCTGGGCCCCTCAGTTCAAGAAGGACAGGGAAGTGCTTGAAAGAGTCCAGCGCAGAGCTACTAAGATGATGAAGGGAGTGGAACATCTCCCTTATGAGGAAAGGCTGAGGGAGCTGGGATGAGGTTCAACAAGGCCAAGTGCCGCGTCCTGCACTTTGGCCACAACAGCCCCATGCAGCGCTACAGGCTGGGGACAGAGTGGCTGGAGAGCAGCCAGGCAGAAAGGGACCTGGGAGTCTGGATTGCCAGGAAGCTGAACATGAGCCAGCAGTGTGCCCAGGTGGCCAAGAAGGCCAATGGCATCCTGGGCTGTATCAGAAACAGCGTCACCAGCAGGTCCAGGGAGGTGATTCTGCCCCTGTGCTCAGCGCTGGTGAGTCCACACCTCGAGTCCTGTGTCCAGTTCTGGGCCCCTCAGTTTAAGAAGGATGTAGAGGTCCTGGAACAGGTCCAAAGGAGGCAACCAGGCTGGTGAAGGGACTCGAGCACAGATCCTATGAGGAGAGGCTGAGGGAGCTGGGGCTGTTCAGCCTGGAGAAGAGGAGGCTCAGGGGAGACCTCATCACTCTCTCCAACTCCCTGAAAGGAGGTTGGAGCCAGGTTCAACATTCCAAGTGCCAGGTCCTGAATTTTGGCCACAGCAACCCCATGGGGAGCTCCAGAGTGGCAGAAAGGGACCTGGGAGTTTGGGGTGACAGGAAGGTGACCATGAGCCAGCAGTGTGGCCAAGAATCCCAAGGGCATCCTGGATGAGGAAGAGTGTGGCCAAGAGGTCCAGGGAGGGGATTCTGCCCCTGGTGAGGCCACAGCTTGAGTCCTGTGTCCAGTTCTGGGCCCCTCAGTTTAAGAAGGATGTAGAGGTCCTGGAACAGGTCCAAAGGAGGGCAACCAGGCTGGTGAAGGGACTCGAGCACAGATCCTCTGAGGAGAGGCTGAGAGAGCTGGGGCTGTTCAGCCTGAAGAAGAGGAGGCTCAGGGGAGACCTCATTGCTGTCTACAACTACCTGAAAGGAGGCTGTAGCGAGGTGGGAACTGGACTCTTTTCACAGGCGACCTTCAACAAGACAAGAGGACACAGTCTTAAGTTGTGCCAGGGGAGGTTTAGGTTAGATATTAGAAAGAATTTCTTCACGGAGAGGGTGATTAGGCTATGGAATGGACTGCCCGGGGAGGTGGTAGATTCTCCGTCCCTGGAGACATTTAAAAAGAGACTGGATGTGGCACTCAGTGCCATGGTCTAGCAACTGCTCCGGTGGGTCAAGGGTTGGACTAGATGATCTCTCAGGTCCCTTCCAACCCGGCTAATTCTATGATTCTTTAGTTTGAAGAAAAGGAGACTGAGGGGTGACCTCATCAATGCTTTCAAACACGTAAGGGGTGAGTGTCAGGGAGATGGAGTTAGGCTCTTCTCAGTGGTGACCAGTGATAGGACAAGGGGTAATGGGTGTAAATTGGAGCACAGGAGGTTCAAGTTGAATATCAGGAGGAATTGTTTTCCTGTAAGGGTGACAGAGCCCTGGAACAGGCTGCCCAGGGGGGTCGTGGAGTCTCCTTCACTGGAGACATTCAAACCCCCCCTGGACACGTTCCTATGCGAAGTGCTCTAGGTGGCCCTGCTCTGGCAGGGGGGGTTGGACTAGATGATCTTTCGAGGTCCCTTCCAACCCCAAGGATTCTGTGATTCTGTGATTCTATGGAATCCCGGGTTTTATCTCCATCCAACCAGCTGGAAGGGTTCCAACCACGTGGAAAGGTTGAGGAGCATCAAGGAAGGGTGGGATAAAGCCGTGAATTCCTCAGTGGGGAAAGGAAGAGGAGGATGGGAGGAGGTTTAGTGAGGGGATTGCTTTGGATTTGGGTTTTAAGTGAATTGGTTTTAAAGTGGAAGTTTTGGTAAATTGGGGTTTTTTTTAAGTGGATTTTTTTTAATTGGATTTTTTTAATTGGATTTTTTTTAATTTGATTTCTTTAAAAATGGAATTTTTAAAGTGGATTTTTTTTAGATTTTTTTTTAATTGGATTTTTTGTTAAATTGGATTTTTTTTTAAGTGGAATTTTTTTAAATTGGATTTTTTTTTAATTGGATTTTTTTTTTAATTGGAGTTTTTATTTAAATTGGATTTTTTTTAATTGGATTTTTTTATTTGGATTTCTTTAAAAGTGAAATTTTTAAAAGTGGATTTTTTTAAGTGGATTTTTTTTAGATTTTTTTAAAGTGGATTTTTTTTAATTGGAGTTTTTTTTTAATTTGATTTTTTTAATTGGATTTCTTTAAAAGTGGAATTTTTAAAGTGGATTTTTTTAGATTTTTTTTAAGTGGATTTTTTTAAAAGTGGATTTTTTGTTAAAGTGGATTTTTTTTAATTGAATTTTTTTTAAATTGGATTTTTTTTAAAGCCATTTTTTAAAAGTGGATTCTTTTACATTGGATTTTTTTTACATTGGATTTTTTTTTAATTGGATTTTTTCAAGTGGATTTCTTTAAAAGTGCAATTTTTAAAGTGGATTTTTTTACATTTTTTTAAGTGGATTTTTTTTTAAGTGGAATTTTTGTTAAATTGGATTTTTTTTAATTGGATTTTTTTTTAATTGGATTTTTTTTAATTGGAGTTTTTTTTAAGTGGATTTCTTTAAAAGTGGAATTTTTAAAGTGGATTTTTTTTAGACTTTTTTTAAGTGAATTTTTCTTAAAGTGGATATTTTTTTAATTGGATTTTTTGTTAAATTGGATTTTTTTTTAATTTAGGATTTTTTTTAATTGGATTTTTTTAAAAGTGGAATTCTTAAAGTGGATTTTTTTAGATTTTTTTTAAGTGGATTTTTTTAAAATTGGATTTTTTAAAAGTGGATTTTTTTAAGTGGATTTTTTTTAGATTTTCTTTTAATTGGATTTTTTAAATTTGATTTTTTTTTTAATTGGATTTCTTTAAAAGTGGAATTTTTAAAGTGGATTTTTTTAGATTTTTTTTTAAGTGGATTTTTTGTTAAATTGGATTTTTTTTAATTGGATTTTATATTTAAATTGGATTTTTTTTAAATGGATTTTTTTAATTGGATTTTTTGTTAAATTGGATTTTTTTTTAATTGGATTTTTTTTAAGTGGATTTTTTTTAAGTGGATTTCTTTAAAAGTGGAATTTTTAAAGTGGATTTTTTTAGATTTTTTTTAATTGGATTTTTTTTAATTGGAGTTTTTATTTAAATTGGATTTTTTTAAATTTGATTTTTTTAATTGGATTTTTTTTAAATTGCATTTTTTTTAAGTGGATTTCTTTAAAAGTGGAATTTTTAAAGTGGATTTTTTAATATTTTTTTAAGTGGATTTTTTTAAGTGGATTTTTTGTTAAATTGGATTTTTTTTTAATTGGAGTTTTTGTTAAATTGGATTTTTTTAAATTGGATTTTTTTAAATTGGATTTTTTTTAATTGGATTTCTTTAAAAGTGGAATTTTTAAAGTGGATTTTTTAATATTTTTTTTAAGTGGTTTTTTTTTAATTGGATTTTTTGTTAAATTGGATTTTTTTTGTGTTTTTTTTTTAATTGGAGTTTTTTTAATTGGATTTCTTTAAAAGTGGAACTTTTAAAGTAGATTTTTTAATATTTTCTTAAGTGGATTTTTTTAATTGGATTTTTTTTAATTGGATTTTTTTAATTGGATTTTTTTTTAATTGGATTTCTTTAAAAGTGGAATTTTTAAAGTGGATTTTTTTAGATTTTTTTTAAGTGGATTTTTTTAAGTGGAATTTTTGTTAAATTGGATTTTTTTTAATTGGATTTTTTGTTAAATTGGATTTTTTTTAAATTGGATTTTTTTAATTGGATTTTTTTTAATTGGATTTTTTTCAAGTGGATTTCTTTAAAAGTGGAATTTTTAAAGTGGATTTTTTTAGATTATTTTTAAAGTGGATTTTTTGTTAAATTGGATTTTTTTTAATTGGATTTTTTTTAAATTGGAATTTTTTTTAATTGGAGTTTTTTTAATTGGAGTTTTTATAATTGGAGTTTTTTTAAGTAGATTTCTTTAAAAGTGGAATTTTTAAAGTGGATATTTTTAGATTTTTTTTTAAGTGGATTTTTTTTAAATTGGATTTTTTTAATTGGATTTCTTTTAAAGTGGAATTTTTAAAGTGGATTTTTTTAGATTTTTGTTAAATTGGATTTTTTTAAAGTGGATTTTTTTTTAATTGGATTTTTTTTAATTGGATTTCTTTAAAAGTGGAATTTTTAATGTGGATTTTTTGAGATTTTTTTTAAGTGGATTTTTTGTTAAATTGTATTTTTTTTAATTGGATTTTTTTTAAGTGGATTTTTTTTAAGTGGATTTTTTTTTAAGTGGATTTCTTTAAAAGTGGAATTTTTAAAGTGGATTTTTTGAGATTTTTTTTAAGTGGATTTTTTGTTAAAGTGGTTTTTTTTAAATCGGATTTTTTTTAATTGGAGTTTTTTTAATTGGATTTCTTTAAAAGTGGAATTGTAAAGTGGATTTTTTTAGATTTTTTTTAAGTGGATTTTTTTTTAAGTGGATTTTTTTTATTTGGATTTTTTTTAATTGGATTTTTTTTAATTGGATTTTTTTTTAAATTGGATTTTTTTTAATTGGAATTTTTTTAATTTGATTTTTTTTAAATTGGATTTCTTTAAAAGTGGAATTTTTAAAGTGGATTTTTTAATATTTTTTTAAGTGGATTTTTTGTTAAATTGGATTTTTTTTAATTGGATTTTTTTTTAATTGGATTTTTTTTATTTGATTTTTTTTAATTGGATTTCTTTAAAAGTGGAATTTTTAAAGTGGATTTTTTTAGATTTTTTTTTTAAGTGGATTTTTTTAAAGTGGATTTTTGTTAAATTGGATTTTTTTAAAGTGGATTTTTTTTAAATTGGATTTTTTTTAAAGTTTTTTTTTAAGTGGATTTTTTTTAAAGTCAATTTTTTTTTAAGTGGATTTTTTGTTAAATTGGATTTTTTTTAAATTGGATTTTTTTTAATTTGATTTTTTTTAAGTGGATTTCTTTAAAAGTGGAATTTTTAAAGTGGATTTTTTTAGATTTTTTTTTAAGTGGATTTTTTTTTTAATTGGATTTTTTTTTTAATTGGATTTTTTGTTAAATTGGATTTTTTTAATAGGATTTTTTTTATTGGAGTTTTTATTTAAATTGGATTTTTTTTATTGGAATTTTTTTAATTTGATTTTTTTTAATTGGATTTCTTTAAAAGTGGAATTTTTAAAGTGGATTTTTTTTAGATTTTTTTTTTAAGTGGATTTTTTTTAATTGGATTTTTTTTAATTGGATTTTTTGTTAAATTGGATCTTTTTTTAATTGGATTTTTTTTTAATTGGATTTTTTTTTAATTGGATTTCTTTAAAAGTGGAATTTTTAAAGTGGCTTTTTTTAGACTTTTTTTTAAGTGGATTTTTTTAAAATTTGATTTTTTTTAATTGGATTTCTTTAAAAGAGGAATTTTTAAAGTGGATTTTTTTTTTAAGTGGATTTTTTTTAAGTGGATTTTTTGTTAAATTGGGCTTTTTTAATTGGATTTTTTTTTAATTGGATTTTTTTAAAATTGGATTTTTTTTTAAGTGGAATTTTTTTAAATTGGATTTTTTTTTAATTGGATTTTTTTTTAATTGGATTTTTTTTAATTGGAGTTTTTTTAATTGGATTTTTTTTAATTGGATTTCTTTAAAAGTGGAATTTTTAAAGTGGATTTTTTTAGTTTTTTTTTTAAAGTGAATTTTTTGTTAAATTGGATTTTTTTAATTGGATTTTTTTTAATTGGATTTTTTTTAATTGGATTTTTTTTAATTGGATTTTTTGTTAAATTGGATTTTTTTAAATTGGATTTTTTTTTAATTGGATTTTTTTTTTATTGGATTTCTTTAAAAGTGGAATTTTTAAAGTGGATTTTTTAGACTTTTTTTAAAGTGGATTTTTTTTAACTGGATTTTTTAAAGAGGATTTTTAAAGTTTTTTTTTATAGATTTTACAAAGTGGATTTTTTTACCTTTTTTTTTTTTTATACCAGATAAATTCATCTCCACCTTCTCCACCCCCTTTTTTTTTTTTTGGGGGGGGGGTTTTGAAGCCCAAAAAGACTTTCTTGTGTAAAATACAGCTAAAACCGAGATAAATTGAGCCTAGAGAGAAAAATCCCAGGAAAAACTCACCCCTGGCTCTTGGGGGGAAAAAATGTGTGTGGGGGAGATAAGGTGAAGGGCCTGGAATCATCTCCCACCAGTCCTGGCTCACTGGGGACATCCCAGATGATTGGAAGTTGGGGAATGTCACAGAAATCCACAAAAAGGGATGGAAAGAGGACCCAGAAAACTACAGGAAGGGAGGAGGGCTCTGAAGAGGGACCTGGAGAGTTGGGATGACCCCAATGGGATGAGGTTCAACACAACAACCCCAAAAGGTGCCCAGCAGAACAGGCAAGGCCTTTGGCACCTTCTCCCACAGGATTCTCCTTAAAGAGCTGTGGATCAGCCAGGAGAACTTTGGGATGGGTCAAGAACTGCTGGAACGAGCCCAGAGAGTGGTGCTGAACGGGGCTGGCTCAAAATGGCGGCCGTGGTGTCCAAAATGGCGGCTGTGGTGTCCCCCAGGGATCAGTGTTGGGCCCGGTTCTGTTCAATCTCTTCATTGATGATTTAGATGAGGGGATTGAGTCCATCATCAGCAAACTCACAGATGACACCAAGATGGGGGAAGTGTGGAAGGCAGGAGGGCTCTGCAGAGGGACCTGGAGAGGTTGGAGAGTTGGGATGATCCCAAGGGGATGAGGTTCAACACAACAACCCCATGGGGAGCTCCAGGCTGGGCACAGAGTGGCAGAAAGGGAGCTGGGAGTCTGGATTGCCAGGAAGCTGAAGAGGAGCCAGCAGTGTGCCCAGGTGGGCAAGAAGGCCAATGGCATCCTGGGCTGGTGGCCAAGAGGTCCAGGGAAGGGATTCTGCCCCTGGTGAGGAGGCCACAGCTTGAGTCCTGTGTCCAGTTCTGGGCCCCTCAGCTCAGGAAGGAGATTGAGGTGCTGGAGCAGGTCCAGAGAAGAGCAAGGAGGTTGTGAAGGGATCCAGCAGAATTCCTGTGGGGAAGGGCTGAGGGAGCTGGGGGTGTTGAGGCTGGAGAAGAGGAGGCTCAGGGGAGACCTCATCACTCTCTGCAACTCCCTGAAAGGAGGTTGGAGCCAGGTTCAACATTCCAAGTGCCGGGTCCTGCACTTTGGCCACAACAACCCCATGGGGAGCTCCAGAGTGGCAGAAAGGGACCTTGGAGTTTGGGGTGACAGGAAGGTGACCATGAGCCAGCAGTGTGGCCAAGAATCCCAAGGGCTTCCTGGATGAGGAAGAGTGTGGACAAGAGGTCCAGGGAGGGGATTCTGCCCCTGGTGAGGCCACAGCTTGAGTCCTGTGTCCAGTTCTGGGCCCCTCAGTTTAAGAAGGATGTAGAGGTCCTGGAACAGGTCCAAAGGAGGCAACCAGGCTGGTGAAGGGACTCGAGCACAGGCCCTATGAGGAGAGGCTGAGGGAGCTGGGGGTGTTCAGCCTGAAGAAGAGGAGGCTCAGGGGAGACCTCATTGCTGTCTACAACTCCCTGAAAGGAGGCTGTAGCGAGGTGGGAACTGGACTCTTTTCACAGACGACCTTCAACAAGACAAGAGGACACA
>CM041088.1:36120-48486 GCA_023079485.1 Archilochus colubris | reverse complement strand
TGTTGCTTCATTCCCTCGCTTTGCAGATGCATCGCTGTAGGTCTTATTGCCCAGAAGTCTTGGATTCCAGAGTGCTTCAAAGGGTAAGTAATATTGAACATCATCCTCACGGAGTGGAACACATGTAGTCATCATCATCATAGTGCCATCTGGATCCCTCTTTTCTTGCATCTTACACATTTCTCGATGAGCATCTTTTGTAATCTTCTTTATGAATGAATGAGCATCTCTTTTCATAAATTTTCCACATTTGCAACCTTGTCTCTGCGTCGTTAGGTCTTGATGCTAGTCGTCTTGCACATGTGGTATGTTATTTTGAAGAGTAATTATTGTAACAAGCAGTGTTCTATTACACTTGATGTCGCCATTGGGCCTTCTTTCCTCACCCTTGCATCCCTGTAGATCTTCTTGTCAACTTCTTAGAGCCCAGAGTAACTTCTTGTTGAGAGTTTTCTCTTAATGTTGAATCTTGTATTTTGCAGTGGTGTGTCTCGGGTTGGTCTGTGTTTGTTTGGTCTGGAGCTGCTCTGCCCAGAGTGTAGAGTTGGGGATATTGAAGATCTATAAGGGTCTCTGGTGATGTTTGTCCGCCTTGAGTTTTTAGGCCGCAATTTTACAGTGATCTTAAGTTGAGCAGCCATAGTCAGGCTGGGTGAGCAGTTGCTTTGATGGTGTTTGAAGGTGATGGGACCCTCATGAGAGGGTTTTTCCTGTGCAGTGCAGGAGATTGACCTTCTCAGTAGTTAACGGTTGTATGTGTATGGGCTTAAAGTTTTGGGGCTGTGTTTATTAATGGCTTGAGGGTAGTAGTACTCCAGATGGGGTTCCTAACTAGGATTGAGATGTCTGGAATTGTCTGTCCATTGTTCAGCATTCCAGTGACTTGTGTAATACTTTCTTTCAGATGCAAAGGACAAATATGCATTTGTAAGAAGAAACGAGGGAGCAGAGAGCGGTCAGGTCAGTCAGTGTGTAGTGTTGGAGAGATTGTGCTTCTGGTAGCTACCTGATTTACAGTGTGTGTTTAACTGATTTTGAAGATAGAATCAGTAAGCAAAGTGGGACAGTGACTGAAGGTGATTGGGGTGAAGTGGGTGATGACTAGTGGGACCAAAGAGCAGTTATTTTTCAGGTGTGTGTTGTTGAAGTTAGAAGCATCAGTTGATGTTTATAGGTTCTATTGTAGCCACCATGTGACAATAAGAAAATTGCAGAGGCTGGATATGCAAATTGCCAAGGTAAAGGAGTAAGAGATGGGAGTTGTTGCAGGCAAGGGTGCTGTTTGAGGCAGCATCTTGGTACGTTCCTTTTGTATTTTGCAAATATTGTAAGCAGGCTCACTGGGACAAAGCTGCTGACTATAGCAAGTAGTCCAAGGTAAGGTCAGTGTCAAAGAGTAGAGAATAATGTGGCTACTCAGTGAAGCTGTTACTTTTTTGCATGAACTTTGTAGGCCACTTTTGGGTCTGGATGAGCATTTGAGGTGAGCTGGGGTAGTAGTGAGGATGAACATGGAGCTGGTGACTTCCTTCAAGTGTAACAGTCATTTTGTCTCTTAGTGTAGCTCCACAAACAATGAGAGATGCAGTATCTGGCACTGAATGGGTACAGAGCAGGTGAGGGGAAGCCCAGGGTGCTAATCACAGAATTACCTCTATTAGAAAAGACCTTCAAGATCATAGAGTCCAACCATTAACCTAACACTGACAAGAATTTAAGCCATATCCCTAAGTGCTATTTCTGTATGACTTGAGGGTTGTCTTTAGGGATGATGAGTACTTCAAGGGATGGTGAAGGAGGTTGTTGCAGAAGAGGTTTGTCAACCCATAGGATTCTTCTGGATGCTTCCTGCTGGCACTCTGCTTTGTGGAAGATGAAGATGAGCCTGGTGATTGCAGAAATATACCAGTTACCTGATGTGCCTTTTCTTGAGGAAGGAATCTGATCCCTGGCCTGCTGCAAGCTAAGCTGGGAGACCAGGAGCAACTGACCTTCAGCATGAATTTTGATATAAGATGGGAAGAGATAGTCCAAACCAGAAATGCCTCTCATTCAAAGATGTTGCATTTTGGAAACTCCCCGTCAGAGCAGATCCCCAGAGTGTGTGGAAATCACCAGCAACAAGACTCTTTCCTCCTTCAAAAAAAGGAGAAAGTCATTCTCAAGATGGAAGCACAGCACATCTTTCTCAAGTTGATGGTGTTTCTGGTTTTGTGGTTCACAGTTGTAGCAGCTGAGATTATGATGAAAATGCATTCCTCTGCATGTTTTGGTACATCCAGATGTATTAACAAATCAGAGTCCTTTTTGGTAACCTTATATACTGCAGCACTGGGGATTTGTTTGACTCCTGCAGTTCTACCCTCCTTTCTCTCCATCATCCTTCAAAAATTAAAGCCAAAGAGTTATCACAGATTTTTTTGTATCATAACTGTAACAAAAACTTACAGTTGTATAAAGTACAAACTGCATTGTTTAGATGGTAACCATAATGCTTTTGATCTCATTACCTAGTTTAGTTAATTATCTATTCTAAATCTTTGCACAGAGAGACAGCTGGATGCTGCAGGTATCTTTTGCTGGTGTTTTGCTGGAGTGCTCTGAAGTACTATGTTTCTGTCTCCCTCTCAATGGGATATTTCCCTGGTGGTTTGGTAGCATCTCCTTTGGGTAGCTCTCCCTCCTGGTTGTGTAACACACAAAAAATTCCTGGTCAAATTATCCCCGTGTTTGAGATAGAAAATGTAATGGTATCAGTTAACAGTTGTACAAATTACATGAATGCAGAAAGGAAGTGAAATAGTTGCCTATAGAAGTATTTAAATAGGATATGTATAAACATGTGGACACCTCTTGAGCAGATGAATTTATTTTTTTTCTTTCAGGAGTCATTTTTTCCTTTCATGTGCGCTGTCTAAGCAGGATGCAGGGCCGCTACTGCTGGAGTGTGTGTGTAGGTGTCTCTTCTGGTACAAGTACAGGCACCATACAGGGTTTTCTACCCCAGCAGTGCAATAAAGAAGGATGGAAGCTTTTTCTGCCCCCCAGCAAGAGTGTTACTTTGATGTTATGAATATAATGATAAATCCTGCCCAATAGTCTTCATTCATTTGTTTTAAGCACTGGAGTTACAGGGGGGAGGGGTAAAGGGCTGTGAGGCTGTCTGGGGTAGAGGTGAGGGGGGAGTGTGGGACCAGAAGGGATGGGTGACATTTTGCTCCAGGGAGTCTGTGTGAGTGTATCAAAGCTGAGCTATAGGTCAAAGCAGATATTTTATGTGTAAATGGGTATTTAAATGCTTGCTGGCTTGCTGACTTGCTGACAGACACCAGTCCTCCAGCAACTGGAAACAGCAGGTGAAGCAGCCAAACGCTAGCTATTTTGGACCTTTAGAAACCAGATGTCCCCCATTACTCAGCTAAACTCTGTTCTTTTTTGTCCTCCTGTAACTAGAAGCAGCCAGTCAGCTGTTCACTGTTCTCTCTTTTGGTCCTCCAGCAACAAGGAAAGGTGGGGCTTAATGGAGAAGATGTAACGGGGAAATTAATTTTTCACCATGTGGACAGTAAAAGCTTGGAATGGTCTCCCAGGAGAAGTGGTAGATTTCCCCCCCCGTTGTAGAAAGTGTTAAGACATCGAATCCATAGTATTAGGTAGAGAAGCTCTTTCAGGGCCCCTTCCAACACGACTGATTAAATGAATGTATGAAGTAAGAGAGAAAATTGAGAAGTTTTGACAAAGATCAGAGGATCTCCCAAATGGTGTGTTTCCATGCGCAGGGGCCATTGGGGGTTCCTGGGGCCAAGGGGAATTCCAAATTTTTAACTTTTAGTTTGTCAGATGGCCGGAGACTCATTCGTAGTTTTCGCTAAAAAGACGGCCAACTTCCGGTTATAAAATGGCTGACTTCCGGAGACTCAGTTGTAGTTTTTCGTTAAAAAGATGGCCGACTGCCGGAGACTCATTTGTAGTATTTTGCTAAAAAGATGGCCGACTTCCGGTGTCAAAATGGCTGACTTCCGGAGACTCATTTGTAGTTTTCCGCTAAAAAGATGGCCGACTTCCGGTGACAAAATGGCCGACTTCCGGAGACTCATTTGTAGTTTTCCGCTAAAAAGATGGCCGACTTCCGGTGACAAAATGGCCGACTTCCGGAGACTCATTTGTAGTTTTCCGCTAAAAAAGATGGCCGACTGCCGGAGACTCATTTGTAGTATTTTGCTAAAAAGATGGCCGACTTCCGGTGTCAAAATGGCGGACTTCCGGAGACTCATTTGTAGTTTTCCGCTAAAAAGATGGCCGACTTCCGGTGACAAAATGGCCGACTTCCGGAGACTCATTTGTAGTTTTCCGCTAAAAAGATGGCCGACTTCCGGTGACAAAATGGCCGACTTCCGGAGACTCATTTGTAGTTTTCCGCTAAAAAGATGGCCGACTTCCGGTGACAAAATGGCGGACTTCCGGAGACTCATTTGTAGTTTTCCGCTAAAAAGATGGCCGACTTCCGGTGACAAAATGGCGGACTTCCGGAGACTCATTTGTAGTTTTCCGCTAAAAAGATGGCCGACTTCCGGTGACAAAATGGCGACTTCCGGAGACTCATTTGTAGTTTTCCGCTAAAAAGATGGCCGACTTCCGGAGACTCATTTGTAGTTTTCCGCTAAAAAGATGGCCGACTTCCGGTGACAAAATGGCCGACTTCCGGAGACTCATTTGTAGTTTTCCGCTAAAAAGATGGCGGACTTCCGGAGACTCATTTGTAGTTTTCCGCTAAAAAGATGGCCGACTTCCGGAGACTCATTTGTAGTTTTCCGCTAAAAAGATGGCCGACTTCCGGTGACAAAATGGCCGACTTCCGGAGACTCATTTGTAGTTTTCCGCTAAAAAGATGCCCGACTGCCGGTCAATGGTGTTCAATTCTTAGCACACGTCGCACTGCCTGTTTTTTGGAGACAGCGCATCTGACGCGGAGGACCAATCTTAACCCTGTTATGTGAGGTAACAAGGGGAAAGTGTGAGTGTGCAGAAGTGAACAGCAGGGTGATTTAGAATTGACAGAAGAGGTTTAACTAAAGGTTTTGGATTTCCGATCCTCACAAATGAGAAGAGGTCTCAAACATATCTGTAAACAGATAGTTTAGACAAGTTAGTTACACAGAACTTGGAGCCTTGGGGAGAAAATTACCAGAAGCAGAAAATAACTACACTTTGAGAGTTATTAGTGTTATAAATGACTGGGAATCAATATTCTGTTAATAGTTTAATTTAATTAATCAAATTGCAATAAGCAAAACAGTGCTGGGTGCGTGGGCAGTCTCCGCTCCACTCACACGCATGCCGTAAAGTTTAATCTTTTATCTTATGCATCTTATCTTAATGCATATTTATAGCTATTCTAATACATATTAATGACTATTCTAGGAATAGGCTGGGTTATGTTTATTAGTTCTTGGAAGAGGCAGGCCTTCAAAGGCGCATGCCCACTTTATCTCTGAGGGTCTTTTTTACCCCCGTCTGGTGGTCATTGGATGAAGTCAGTGTCTGCCTCAGTTTCCCCGCTTGTTACCCTTCGATTCCACACATGCGCTCCTTCACTCTTTCCTGTGCAACACTCTGCAGTCAGCAGTAAAACTACCTTAAATTGCAAGGCTATGTGGTGAGCAGCAAAATCAGCTTAGATTAGCACAACAGGGTGTACACTGTAGTGTTTTCAGGGTACAGAAACTGTGCATGTCTTGTTTCTTGTTCCCCTAAGCCTTGTAGTTACAGAAAGAACAGTTATATTTCATTCTAATGAATGCCTACGTTTGCATATTTCACAATGTTGAATACAGATATATTATTAGTACTCTCAAAGTTGGGTTAGCAAACACTTTATAATTATTTAACATGAATTCACAAACACATATATTACATCAGCATGTTTTTGGGCTGCGCTAGAACTAGAACAACTCACAATAGGACATAAAGCGGCTCTGCCTGCCATAATTCCTATCATGCAATGGGTCAAATGTATTCAAGATAGAGCCAAAGTGGGAGGCTATGGTGTGCCTGCCTTCCACTAGCAGCTAGCCACTGCCCCCCATGAGTAATCAAGAACTAAACCATGATTTTGCACCCAAAAATAAATCTTTAATGAGGTTTGAAAAAACCTTGGATCTAGTAACTCATCCTAAGACAGAGCACATTTGGTTTACTAGGAGATTAGCTAAGTATATAGGAGGAAAAAGGCTTGTTAAAGCAGTAGCTTACCCCCCCCCATTCTGAGAAATTTTTTTTGAAACCATGAGAGAGTGCAAAAGCAGTAAATATGCTGAATTGTCAGGGCAGATATTTTAGGTAACTACCAGTAAGATGTCTAGGGGAGATAGTTTACGTAGCCCTACGATCTGCGACTTGGGCCCCAGCCAGGCCCTGGTTTCAGTTGTTATGGGGCAGAAGACCAGATGTTTTCACATTAAGAAAAGTGCAATTTCTCCAGACTAGCAGCAACGGGATACTCAAAAAACTGGACCCTTTCTGGGGTCCTCACCTACAAGAGGATGCACCATGTAGGTTTTCCCAACTGCTGGGAAGGGTTCTCCGTGTCCTCATAACAACCAGGGCTCCCCAGCAACCGCAGATGCAGACAAGGTCGAATCATTACAGCAATCGGCGACACATCTTTCTTACTCGCTATCGCTGCGTGTGTGTAGTAACAATTTGATGAGTTGCTGTGTTTTGCTTTGACTTTGCTATTGCACTTCAGTTTTGTTGTTTGTTTCTGCACTTGTTCTCTTATAATTTAATACATCAGTAAATATAAACTAACTTCTTTATTTGGGTGCCTGTGTCTTTTGGGCTGACCCCACCCATTTGGCAAAATATCGTATTAAGTAGCAGACCTGTATAGACCTCAGGACACTCTCAACTGTCATTGAAATCTAGTAAAACCATTGCCACATGAAACACTAGGGACAGACTAATAGAGTTGAAAAGCAGCGCAGCAAGCCCCTCCCCCCTTGAGAGTCAGATAAGTCCACAGGTCATGGAGCTGGCAAAATGAAAGCTGAATTTCAGGAACCAGAGTTCCATATGGAGACCAGGAAGCAAATGGATCCATCTATTTGGAGATGGCAGCAAACCATCAGAACTTTAGGTGCAGACGGAACAACCAGGGAAATCAAAGGCACATGCAGAAGAGCCAAGAGACCAATCACCCTGGGGTAAGATGCATTTTAAATGAACCCTTTATACAACAGGTCGAGTGCACATCATGTGGACAAGTAGCGAGGTATTAAAAGGCAGAGGTAAAATACACCAGCTCTGGGGCAGAAGGAGAGTAAGAACTCTGTCTTATTGCCAGGGGCACAGAACACATCCAGCCACACCTAGGGTCCTCTCCAAGTAAGCATTCAGAAAGAGATGGGGGTCCAGTCTCCCCCTCAAGACTCTGCCAGAGGGTCTTCCCGGACTTTTCTTCAACATTATTTCCTATCAGAGCCCTCTCATTCAGGGCACCGCTCCTTATGAGACCATCCTCACAATGCCCCACACCCTTTGATCTCTGTGGCGCTCTTTTTAGCTCTCTTACTGAGACAGAATCCTTCTTCAGGCTCTCTTTGCACCCCAGAACCCTTCCTTTATTTGTTGTGATCCTAGATGTCTGTTCAGTCACTCAGCCCCGGAGGGCATCCATACATCAACTGAACAAATCCATTTTTTCCTTGTGTCCCAGAGCTGCCTTTTACCTCTCTCGTAGCACCCTTCTGCCACCATCACTCCTCTGGAGGCCAACCTCACACCCCCTTGTGTCCTGGTCTGGGCCAGGATGAAGGTGATTTTCTGTTTTGTACTTTTGCTTTTAGCTAAGTCTCTTGTAAGTAGTTGCACTTGCTGAAATTGACAGCAAGTTTCTCAGACATTGTGTGCTTCTTCTAGGACTGATAACACTTGATGTTTATAGGTACTGCTAGAGACTGGTATGCAGAGCCAAGGCCACGGCTCAGCTCTGAGGAAAACTTTGACCCTCCAGAAAGAAGAAAGAGGTCCCACCTGCAGCCCTCCTTTGGGGAGGAACGGACAAGATAGATGCCAGAAGTGACCACAGAGAGTGTTCCATCCCACACACGTCATACTCGGTATAAATTTGAGGCACCACGAGGGCCAAGCCAGATTTCCTGCTTCCAGCTTCCATCTGCCTGCCCTTCCTGCCTTTCCTGCTTCCCTTCCTTCCCCCGGCATCCTGGAAGGATTCCGTCCATTCTTCTGCCTGTGCTCATGATCTGTGCCAGCCCATATCTGTGTGTTCCTGCCTCCAGTTCCCGACTGCTCCTGACTCTGGGAGTCCAGGACTTTCCCAGGGCTGCCCCGCAGCCTCGGTGGTGACGTGAGAGTTCTTGGGGAAAAGGGGGGAGGCACGTGGTTTCCATTTTCCTGTTTATTTGTATATATTTAGTAATTTTTTCCTATTTATCGTTACTGTTTCATTAAAGTTATGCAGTTTAGTTTCCAACCCATGAGTCTCTCTCCCTTATTCTCTTTCTTTCTTTATCAAGGAGGAGAGTGAGATTAATAGAGAGCATCTGTTATGTGGTTTAATTGCCAGGCCAGTGTTAAACCGTGACACCTTGCTGGCATCCCACAGCCGTCTTCTGGCTCTGTTGCACATTTTACACCTTTTTATCTCCACGAGAACGTCTTCTGAAACCGTCTATCATTTGGTTCCCAACATCCCAGAGACACCTGTACTTTATTCAAATTCCCTCGACTGCTGCTTGTGCCCCTCAGCTTTCTTCAGTGTCTTTGATCCAAAAATGACCCCTCTAACAGAACAGTGCCTTCCAGGTTGCCTTTAGTACGCTTTTAGCTTTGTTGCAGAGTCTTTCAGGGGACTTTTTGAGTCCATATCTGTGACCCACCCCACTTGTTCTTTCCTCCTGTCTGTCTAATCCAAGCCTCCAACAACCTTTACTCTGTTAACATTCTCTAGGGGTTGAATTCTTACCTGGCTATGTTGCTGAAGCAACAAAAAGAGAGAAAAAACCCAAAATTCCTCAGCCAGCATCATAGACCTCTGCTTGTCCTGTAAACTGAAGAAAGGGGAGAAAACTGACTGCTTCTCCTCTGGCTGCTTTTATACCTTGTGGTAATTGCTACCTCCCCTTTCTCAGGGGATTGTGGGAAAAGCTGTGGGCGGTGCCTGTGGTATATAAGCCACAGCCTTTGGCTAGGGGCTTCAGTCAGCTCCTGGGCTTCTCTGAAGTTAGAGCTCTCCTTCTCCTGTAGCGGAGGGCAGCTATGGAGCCATTTGGACTGATCAAGAAGACTCTTCAAGGTAAGAACTTTAGAACTACTTAAAGATAGTGCTCTTTATAGCAAGAATATGGTTGCATGCAAGTGTTTGTGCTTGTCATGTAAACTGAAGATGAAAGAAAAAACTGATGGCTTCTCCCCTGGCTGGATTTATACCTTGTGGTAATTGCCACTTCCCCTTTCCTAGGGGATTGTGGGAGAGGCTGTGGGTGGTGCTTGTGGTATATAAGCCACAGCCTTTGGCTAGGGGCTTCAGTCAGCTCCTGGGCTTCTCTGAGGTCAGAGCTCTCCTGCTCCTGGAGCTGAGGGCAGCTGTTGAGCTGTCTTATCTCTTTGAGAAGACTCTTCAAGGTAAGAACTTTAGAACCACCAAAAGGTAGAGCTCTTTATAGCAAGAATATGGTTGCATGCATGTTTTGTTTTTTTTTTAATTGCAGTTGTTGATGAGGAAGCTTAGAACTGCAGAAACATGCTCGTCAGCCACCGTGGTTTTGTTACTGGACATAAATTTAGACCCACAGACTTCTAAAAGCTAAGTACAGGAACTTGGTTCCAGAGGGGCTGAGGCTTGGAGTTGCAGGAGGGGTTTTGACGATGGCATCTGGGTGACGGCTGTCTATAATCAGCCCCCTTTGAGTGGGAGAATAGAGTATGATACTTTCCAGCACAATGCTAGGGTGGGCAGGGCAGCTCTAGCCTTGTTTTGTGGGGTTGTGTATTTTATGTTGTCTGTCTTTGTCTTGATGGTCTTCTGTGTCCTCACAGAGCAAGTCTTGCATCTTAGGCATCATCCCTGCAAAGCCTTTCCTGATCAGCACGATGCTAATCAGCAGCATCTTCTGTATGACAAGTCAAAATTGCAGATCGGTCTCCTGACTTGGAAGTTTCTTGATGATTGTCTTTGGCAATGTCATTCTCAATTGCATTGTCATCTGATCTCTGTCCATCCAGTTTCCCTGAGGGGGACTCATTCCCCGCATCCTTGCATCCTCAGGTCTTGAAGGCGGCTTCTCAGGTATCTGTTGCTTCATTCCTTCGCTTTGCAGACGCATCGCTGTAGGTCTTATTGCCCAAAAGTCTTGGATTCCAGACTCCCTCATCTTGCTGCAAGTTTTATCTTGAGTTCAAGTCTTGTGACTCACATGGCTGTGTCTTGGGTCAGTCTGTGCATGTGAGTGTTTGGCTTGGAGCTGCCCTGCCTGCTGTGAAGGATCAGGGGCCACGGGAAGCACCAAAACCTGACCGACTCGGTGTTGTGTGGCAGTCCGGTAACTTGCGTAATCCTGTTTTTCAGATCCCACAAGTCAAGGATGAGCAAGAACTGGATGGAGGAGGAGACAAGGGAAGCAGCCGAAGGTTGGTCAGGGTGTGCAGTTGGTGAGAATCTGTCTCTCTTGGCTATCTGACCACATTATGGTTTGTTGTCCTTTTGAAGGTGGAAGCAGCGAATGAAGCGGGATACGGACACCGGAGGTGGCTGTGACAAGGTGATCCAAAGCTGTTGGGCTGGAGGAGCAGTTACTTCTCGGGTGTTGTATTGTCGGTTAGTCATGAGCATCCCCTGTTTGTGGTTTTTTTTTCTTTTTCAGGTGCCCTCCTAACCTCCTTGTGGCACCCCAAAGAGATGGCAGGCAGATGGGTGAGGGGCAAAGGTAATGGAGCAGGAGAGGGATGTCACAGTGGCCTGGGTGTTGTTGGAGGCAATATCTCAGCGTGTGCCTTTTTCTTTGACTTTTGCAGGTGTCGCACACAGTGCCGGTGTGACAAGGCCATGTCTTGAGGAACAGTTGGAGAAGGTGAGATGGCTGTGCACAGAGTCGTTCACATATTTTATGTCAACTCGGTTAAATGTTTCCCCTTTTTTTGCAGACGGTGTGCATCCTACCTTTGGGAACGGATGACCATTGAAGGTGAGGTGTTAGAGAGGGGGTTCATGCAGCTCGTGGTGGTTGATCAGCAGAACAGTAACTCTCTCTCTCTCTTGTTCTTTTAGGTGCCCAAAGCAGTGGTGGAGACAGGATTGAGCTCTGGATCAGGAAGGGGAGAAGAATGCTGTGGGACTCTTCTGAGGCCTCTTCTTTGTAGTGTAAGTGTTTGTAGATGGCTGAAGCAGTCCTAACTGGTGACATGGAATCTGATTTTTTCCTTTTTTTTTTTTTTCTGGTTGCAGATGATGAACAGGAACATGTGTACTGAAGCAACATGCCTGTCAGACGATGTGGTGTTTGCTGCTGGACATAGATTCAGAACCCCAGCTCTCAGAAAGATAAGTTAAAGAACTGAATCGTCGAGGGGTTGAGGTTGGGAGTTGCCGGAGGGATTTTGAAGTTGCTTTCTGGGAGAGGGCTGTCTGGGAGTAGCTCCCTTTGTGTGCCTAAGCGGAGCAAGTTAGTTTCTGGCACAATGCTAGCGTGGGCAGGGCAGCTCCAGCCTCGGTGTCTGGGGTTGTGTGTTTTGTGTCATCCATCTTTGTTGTCTCAGGCCTTGATGGTCCTCTGTGTCCTCAGAGAGCAAGTCCCGCATCTTGGGCATCATCCCTGCAAAGCCTTTCCTGATCATCATGGTGCTGGTCAGCAGCGTCTTCTTCTTGCATGACAAATGCAAACCGTAGATTGGTCTTTCCTCTTGGAAGTTTCTTGACGGTCATCTTCTGAAACATCATTGCCACTTGCATCGGCATCTCTGGTCATAGATTTTTCTTGGATCGGGAATCGATCCCCACGTCCTCGTGTCCTCAGGTCTTGAAGTCCATGCTTTTGGCATCCATCGCTTCATTTCCTAGCTTCGCAGTCACAGCGGGTGACTGTGGGTCTTCTTGCCAAGCAGTCTTGGGTGCTGGAGATGTGCTTCTTGCTTGGTATTCTTTTGACATGGTCTCATGGTTTGCAGGGTTGTGTCTTGTTTCTTTGAGTGTTTGGCTTGGAGCTGCCCTGCCTGTAGTTGTAGGGTCAGGGATTGTTGGAAGGGCGCTAAAGGGAATCTTCCAGGTGTTGAGTAGCATTTCAGTGACTTGTGTAATCCTGTTTTTCAGATCCCACAAGTCAAGGATGAGGATGAAGTGGATGGAGGAGG
>CM041088.1:5000-36020 GCA_023079485.1 Archilochus colubris | reverse complement strand
TTAAGAAGAAGTGAGGGAGCAGAGTGCAGTCAGGTCAGTGTTGCCTTTCGGTTAAAGGCACGACCTGGTTCTGGGGTAACACGCGGTTGCTAAGCAGTGAAGTAGTCAGACGCCGAGGTGGGGTGAGCAGCCAAGAGAGCCAAGAGAGAGTTTATTGCCACATGGCACGGTTTTAAATAGACGCGCCTTGTGCCTTGTTGCGTCACTTCCGTCGTGTTACAGCTCACATTCTATTGGCCACATGGGGAGGGGCCCCTGACTTCTCGTAACATCGCGAGATCTTCCGAGCGCCAAGTCCTATCTAACCACATTTCCCCCCTCCCTATGCCCAATAGATTAAAATATAATCACAAAAGTATACTTATAATGTTAGTTAAAAATCCTTAAATTACATGATTGTCATCATTTAGTGCAAATCATAAAGACACGTGCAAAATTATATCCCTTATCCCTGAGGTAAAAACTTAAAGCACCACAAGTGAATGGAGGTTAGAATAAGTTAGTAAGACATAAAAAGTAAAATCTGAGGTAGTTTGGGGCTGATTAGCACAATAGGAACATATACTTAGTGTAGCTGCCGATGTTCCAGGAAGAGAACGTTAACTTTCTCAAGCCGGCCTTTAACGAATGTCACTAACCTATTTAGGATACAGGGTCCAAAGATTAATGCCATGACAAGCAGTGCAATGGGACCCATCAAGGTTGATATCAGGGTTGTTAACCACGGAGATCGGTTAAACCATGACTCAAACCATCCCTGTTGGGCTTCCCTATCCTTTTTCCATTGAGCCAGTCTCTCTCTCAATTTTGCCATGGAGTCTCTAACGACTCCGGTGTGGTCGGCATAAAAACAACATTCCTCTTTCAAGGCGGCACAGAGGCCTCCTTGATGCAGAAACAGGAGGTCTAATCCCCGTCTGTTTTGCAACACGACCTCAGAAAGCGAAGAGACAGACTGCTCCAGAAAGGACATTGATTTTTCAATCTTCTCCAGGTCTTCGTCGATGGCAACTTGCAGCTGGGTCAGGCCTCGCTGCTGACTTGCCAGGGAGGCCACTCCTGTGGCTGTACCAGCAACTCCCAGGCCGAGCAGAGTTGCTAAGGTAACGGCTGTCAGCAGCTCTCTTTTTTGCAAGCTGTTGCCCGTCTGTTCCCACTGATGATACAGATCTTCTTCTGGATGGTACAGGACCCTGGGGGCAATCAAAACCTGAACACAAAAGTCATTAGCAAAATCGAAGCGCTTAAGGGACACGCAGGGCATTATCCCCAATTGGTGGCAAATCCACATCCCAGGGGCGGATGGGATTACCCACGCACGGGTCTTATCTATCGCAACGATCTTTGCACAGGCAGAGTAGTCCCGGCTTGCTAGATCAGTGTTGCCGAAACACTCCTTTGCCACTGACTTGGCTCAGGGTGATTCCCCTTCGAGGTGTGTCCCATTTACATTGGGCAGGGTTACTGTTAGACGAATATGTGAAGGAGGCATTGAGTGCGATACCTTCATTATTAGGGGTGCAAGTACCCTCCTTTTCTTGTTTTGAGTCAGCAGTGGGCGACTTATCCCGTGTAGTCCCTGATCTGGATTTGGAATTTGATCAGATACGGTACTCGTTATTCGGACTCTGGCTCCTTCTGTGTTCCCTGTGGTCAGGCGGGCTGTGGCTCCGCCTACTACCTGTGGGGGCAGGGGAGCTCCAGCGCCGCCCATTCCCCCTGTGGGCAGGTGGGCTGTGGCTCCGCCCACTACCCGGGCGGGTGGGGAAGCTCGGGCTCCGCCCACCTCTTTTGAGCGCATAGGGGCTGTGGCCCTGCCCCCTACCTGAGCGGGTGGGGGAGCCCCGGTCCCGCCCACTTCCCTTATAGGTGGGAGGGCTGTGGCCCCGCCCACCACTTGAGCGGGTGGGAGGGCTCGGGCTCCGCCCACCTCCCTCGCGTGTGCGGGGGCTGTGGCTCCGCCCGCTGCCTGGGCGGGCAGGTGGGCCTCGGTCCCGCCCACTTCTCCGGTGGGTGGGCGGGGTATGGCTCCGCCCACTACCTGGGCGGGCAGGTGGGCTTCGGCCCCGCCTGCTCCCCCGGTGGGTGGGCAGGGTGTGGCTCCAGCCACGCCCCGTACGAGCACGTGCGCTCTGATCCCACGTGCTTTCCCTGTGGGCATTTTTTATTTCCTCATCAGGACGTTTATTTGGATTTTCGTCGCGACCAATTCTTGGCCCCTCGCTCGTGCTTCTTTCCCATTTCCAAGCGTCCCCACCGCCCTCATTCCACCCGGGCTCTTTCCCCTTTTCCGGGCATGCATTTACTGAAGCCGGCGCTCCCTCCCCGCCCCCATCGAGTGCACTCGCGCCCTGCCCCTTCCCCTGCTGCTCGGTGTTGTGTGGGGCGTACGGCGGTGGTCTCGCCCAAAACCCTTCCGCGGCAGTCCTGGCTTCCTCAGCCAGCCCGTCCCAGATGGACCTTGCCCGGTCTCGGTCCTCTGGTGGGGGTGCAGCAGATGGGGGGAAGCGGCAGGCAGCATGTTCGGGGAAGTACCGTCCGCCCGCTCCCTCCCCCGACCCCCCGCCGCCTCCCTCGGTTGCCAAGCCGCCGTTTGGCGTGGGGCCGGCGCAGCCGCCGGCGGGCTGGCCGGGTGGGGGGGGGCGGCAGCTCGGGCACCCCCCCGTCCCCTCCTTCAGGCAATCGCAGGCAGGAGGCATGCTGCGGGTGGGCGCCGGGCAGGATGTGTCCTGCCGTCCCGCGGGACTCAGGGACCTGGGACGGCAGGGCGAGGGCTCGCGGCCGCGGGATGGGGACCCGGCCCCGCGGCAAGGCGAATCAGCGCGGCTGGGGGGGGATGCAGTGCGGCGACGCGGGGAAACGGCGCGGTTAGGGGAGCTGGCGCGGGAGGACTGGGCCTCAGCACGTGGGCACGGGGACTCGGCGCGGCAGGGTGGGGGTTTGGGGTGAATTTCGCTTTCCTGGAGGACCTCAGGCCCTGCAGAGTCACTGATCTCTGGTGGGCGCGGGGTCTGCGTGGCCGCTCAGACCCCCAGCTTCGGGACGGCCAGCAAGCAGTCCCTCGCTGCTTTCCAGGTCTCTTGTTCCTGCATGGCCTTCTGCAAAGCCTGCAGGACTTTCCCCCACGCTTTCAAATTCTTCGCGCTACCCGAAAACATTGTCTCGTCGGCTAACGCTGCCGTGCATTTAGGCCACACCTCTGGGTGGAGAATATCCACCGGCTGCTCAATTATCCCTAACTGTATTAACCTCGGAACCGCGAGTTTAAAATCGTTCGTCTTACAATCAACACCCCATTGCTTGTGCATTTGCGATACGACCTTAATAAGGGCTTCCATCCTCCCTTGTCGGTCTGGTCTGAGCTCGAGTCGGGACAGCACTCTTCCGTCGACTCCGGGCTGGGACCCCAAAATTCTCCGTCGGTCTCCGGGCCTGGATCCCGTCTCCGTCGACCCCCTGACCTGGATCTAAACTTGCACTAATTGTCTGCCCTTAATTAAAATTCTCCATCGGTCTCCGGGCCTGGATCCCGTCTCCGTCGACCCCCTGACCTGGATCTAAACTTGTACTGACTGTCTTCCCTTAATTTCCGGGCCTGGAGCAAAATTCCTTCGACCCCCTGATTGGGAGCTTATCACACTGCCTTAACTGCTGAGCGGACTCTGCCACTCCTACGATAGCTTTAAACTTTACCTTTCTGCCTTGCTTGTTCCCGGGTTTCGGCACCACTTGTTGCCTTTCGGTTAAAGGCACGACCTGGTTCTGGGGTAACACGCGGTTGCTAAGCAGTGAAGTAGTCAGACGCCGAGGTGGGGTGAGCAGCCAAGAGAGCCAAGAGAGAGTTTATTGCCACATGGCACGGGTTTAAATAGACGCGCCTTGTGCCTTGTTGCGTCACTTCCGTCGTGTTACAGCTCACATTCTATTGGCCACATGGGGAGGGGCCCCTGACTTCTCGTAACATCGCGAGATCTTCCGAGCGCCAAGTCCTATCTAACCACAGGTCAGTCAGTGTGTAGTGTTGGAGAGATTCTGCTTCTGGTAGCTACCTGATTACAGTGTGTGTTTAACTCATTTTGAAGGTAGAATCAGTAAGCAAAGTGGGACAGTGACTGAAGGTGATTGGGGTGAAGTGAGTGATGACTAGTGGGATTAAAGAGCAGTTATTTTTCAGGTGTGTGTTGTTGAAGTTAGAAGCATCAGTTGATGTTTATAGGTTCTATTGTAGCCACCATGTGACAATAAGAAAATTGCAGAGGCTGGATATGCAAATTGCTAAGGTAAAGGAGTAAGAGATGGGAGTTGTTGTAGGCAAGGGTGCTGTTTGAGGCAGCATCTTGGTATGTTCCTTTTGTTTTTTGCAAATATTGTAAGCAGGCTCACTGGGACAAAGCTGCTGACTCTAGCAAGTAGTCCAAGGTAAGGTCAGTGTCAAAGAGCAGAGAATAATGTGGCTACTCAGTGAAGCTGTTACTTTTTTGCATGAACTTTGTAGGCCACTTTTGGGTCTGGATGAGCATTTGAGATGAGCTGGGGTAGTAGTGAGGATGAACATGGAGCTCGTGACTTCCTTCAAGTATAACAGTCCTTTTGTCTCTTAGTGTAGCTTGGGTTCCACAAACAATGAGAGATGCAGTATCTGGCATTGAATGGGTACAGAGCAGGTGAGGGGAAGCCCAGGGTGCTAATCACAGAATTACCTCTATTAGATAAGACCTTCAAGATCATAGAGTCCAACCATTAACCTAACACTGACAAGAATTTAAGCCATATCCCTAAGTGCTATTTCTGTGTGTCTGGAGGCTTGTCTTTAGGGATCATGAGTACTTCAAGGGATGGTGAAGGAGGTTGTTGCAGAAGAGGTCTGTCAACCTATAGGATTCTTCTGGATGCTTCCTGCTGGTACTCTGCTTTGTGGAAGATGAAGTCGAGCCTGGTGATTGCAGAAATATACCAGTTACCTGATGTGCCTTTTCTTGAGGAAGGAATCTGATCACTGGCCTGCTGCAAGCTAAGCTGGGAGACCAGGAACAACTGACCTTCAGCATGAATATTGATATAAGATGGGAAGAGAGAGTCCAAACCAGAAATGCCTCTCATTCAAAGATGTTGCATTTTGGAAACTCCCCGTCAGAGCAGATCCCCAGAGTGTGTGGAAATCACCAGCAACAAGACTCTTTCCTCGTTCAAAAAAAGGAGAAAGTAATTGTCAAGATGGAAGCACAGCACATCTTTCTCAAGTTGATGGTGTTTCTGGTTTTGTGTTTCTCAGCTGCAGCAGCTGAGATGATGATGAAAATGCATTCCTCTGCACGTTTTGGTACATCCAGATGTATTAACAAATCAGAGTCCTTTTTGGTAACCTTATATACTGCAGTACTGGGGATTTGTTTGACTCCTGCAGTTTTACCCTCCATTTTCTCCATCATCCTTCAAAAATTAAAGCCAAAGAGTTATTGCAGAAGAGAGTGGATCAGGCCAAGCTGTTTGTGTGAATTTACTTTATGTAGAATTAAGACTTGTAATATGCTAATGAATTTGTATTCATAATTACTAAGAATTCAGGCTTTAACTGAGAAAGAAGCTGACAAAAAAAGAAGCTGCTTTTTCCCATACAAAACAGCTGAGACATTTCACTTTCCCATACAAAGCAGCTGAGACATGTCATTTTCCTACTAGAACAATGTAACCAATACAAGGTCCTAACGGGATTAACTTCTAGCTTGGAAATAATTGAGTATAAGTCTTTTCTTCTGTAACTCTTTTCTTAAAACAAGTCTTGTTCATAAGAACAAGTCTTGTTCTTATTCAGGTGCCAGCTGGACAACAAAGGATGTGAACATCCACACAAGGAGAACATAAAGATATCACCATCCACGGATAAGAAAATTATAGCTGGGGTCTGATATCGCCTTGTAACAATATAATGAAGTCAGCAAGAACTGACCTGCGAAAGTAGTAATATTGTAACCTCCCCCTTTTACTGTATAAATACCCTAACCCCTTTTCCTTTAAGCCTCGGAACTCTTTGTCCGGCGCAAGCTGGGAGTTCCCCGGATCCGAAAATAAATACCTTTGCTGTTTAAAGACTCAAAACTCTGTCTCTAAACAGTTTTGTTTGGTCTTTTTCGGCTTCATTGTCACAGATTTTCTTGTATCATAACTGTAACAAAAACTTACAGTTGTATAAAGTACAAACTGCATTGTTTAGATGGTAACCATAATGCTTTTGATCTCATTACCTAGTTTAGTTAATTATCTATTCTAAATCTTTGCACAGAGAGACAGCTGGATGCTGCAGGTATCTTATGCTGGTGTTTTGCTGGAGTGCTCTGAAGTAGTATGTTTCTGTCTCCCTCTAAATGGGATATTTCCCTGGTTGTTTGGTAGCATCTCCTTTGGGTAGCTCTCCGTCCCAGTTGTGTAACACACAAAAAATTCCTGGTCAGATTATCCCTGTGTTTGAGATAGAAAATGTAATGGTATCAGTTAACAGTTGTACAAATTACATGAATGCAGAAAGGAAGATAAATAGTTGTATATAGAAGTATTTAAATAGGATATGTGTCAACATGTGGACACATCTTGAGCAGATGGTGAATTTTTTTTTTTCTTTCAGGAGTCATTTTTTCCTTTCATGTGTGCTGTCTAAGCAGGATGCAGGGCTGCTACTGCTGGAGTGTGTGTGTAGGTGTGTCTTCTGGTACAAGTACAGGCACCATACAGGGTTCGCTACCCCAGCAGTGGAATAAAGAAGGATGGAAGCTTTTCTGCCCCCCAGCAAGAGTGTTACTTTGATGTTACGAATATAATCATAAATCCTGCCCAATAGTCTTCATCCATGTGTTTTAAGCACTGGAGTTACAGTGGGGAGGGGTAAAGGGCTGTGATGCTTTCTGGGGTAGAGGTGAGGGGGGAGTGTGGAACCAGGAGGGGTGGGTGACATTTTGCTCCAGGGAGTATGTGTGAGTGTATCAAAGCTGATCTATAGGTCAAAGCAGATATTACATGTGTAAATGGGTATTTAAATGCTTGCTGGCTTTCTGCCAGATACCAGTCCTCCAGCAATTGGAAACAGCCTGTGAAGACGCCAAACGTTCTCTCTTTTGGACCTTTAGAAACCAGATGTCCCCCATTACTCAGGTGAACTCTGTTCTTTTTTGTCCTCCTGTAACTAGAAGCAGCCAGGCAGTCAGCTGCTCTGTTCTCTCTTTTGGTCCTCCACCATCAAGGTAAGGTGGGGCTTAATGGAGAAGAGGTAACGAGGAAATTCTGATTGGACGCAAGTTCATTTTTCACCATGTGGACAGTAAAAGCTTGGAATGGCCTCCCAGCAGAAGTGGTAGATTTCCCCCCCATTGTAGAAAGTGTTAAGACATGGAATCCATATTATTAGGTAGAGATGCTCTTTCAGGGCCCCTTCCAATACGACTGATTAAATGAATCTATGAAGTAAGAGAGAAAATTGAGAGGTTTTGGCAAAGATCAGAGGATGTCCCAAATGGTGTGTTTCCACGCGCAGGGGCCATCGGGGGTTCCTGGGGCCAAGGGGAATTCCAAATTTTTAACTTTTAGTTTGCCCAATTGCTGGAGACTCATTTGTAGTTTTCTTGCTAAAAAGGGCCGACTTCTGGTTATAAAATGGCTGACTTCTGGTGACTCATTTGTAGCTTTTTTGCTAAAAAGTCAGTTGACTTGCAATGTCAAAATAGCCGACTTCCGGGGACTCATTTGTAGTTTTTCGCTAAAAAGATGGCTGACTTCCGGTAGCAATATGGCCGACTTCCGGAGACTCATTTGTAGTTTTTCGCTAAAACAATGCTCGACTGCCGGTCAATGGTTTTGTATCTTCTTATATTCAGTGCGCAGCAGTGTGTATCGGGGTCTTCAGTTCTTTGCACACGTCACACTGTTTGGTTTTTGGAGACAGCACATCTGACACGTAGGACCAATCCTAACCCTGTATGTCAGGTAACAAGGGAAAAGTGTGAGTTTGCAGAAGTGAACAGCAGGGTGATTTGGAATTGACAGAAGAGGCTTAACAAAAGGTTTTGGATTTGCGATTCTCACAAATAAGGAGAAGAGGTCTCAAACATATCTGTAAACAGATAGTTTAGACAAGTGTGTTACACAGAACTTGGAGCTCTGGGGAGCAAATTACCAGAAACAGCAAATACACTTTGAGATATATTAATGTTATAAATGACTGGGACTCAATATTCTGTTAATAGTTTAATTTAATTAATAAAATTGCAATAAGCAAAACAGCGCCGGGTGCGTGGGGAGTCTCCGCTCCACTCACACCGTAAAGTTTAATCTTTAATATTCCATATCTATTCTAATACATATTCATGACTGTTCAGGGAATAGTCTGGATTATGTTTATTAGTTCTTGGAAGAGTTGGGCCTTCAAAGGCACATGCCCACTTTATCCCTGGGGGTCTTTTTGACCCCCATCTGTTGGTCGTTGGATGAAGTCAGTATCTGCCCCGGTTTCCCCTCTCGTTACCCTTCGATTCCGCACATGCGCTCTTTCGCTCTTTCCTGTGCAACACTCTGCAGTCAGCAGTAAAACCACCTTAAATTGCAATGCTATGTGGTGAGCAGCACAATCAGCTTAGATTAGCACAACAGGGTGTACACTGTAGTGTTTTCAGGGTACAGAAACTGTGGATGTCTTGTTTCTTGTTCCCCTAAGCCTTGTAGTTACAGAAAGAACAGTTATTTAATTCTAACAAATTCCTACGTTTGCATATTTCAGTGTTGAATACAGATATATTATTAGTACTCTCAAAGTTGGGTTAGCAAACATTTTATAATTATTTAACGTGAATTCACAAACACATATATTACATTACCACGTTTTTGGGCTGTGCTGGAACTAGAACAACCCACAAGAGGACATAAAGCAGCTCTGTCTGCCATAATTCCTATCATGCAATGGGTCACATATATTCAAGATAGAGCCAAAGGTGGAGGCTACAGTGTGCCTGCCTTCCACTAGCAGCTAACCACTGCCCCTATGAGTAATCAAGAACTAAACCCTGATTTTGCACTCAAAACCAAATCTTTAATGAGGTTTGAAAAAACCTTGGATCTATTAACTCATCCTGAGACAGAGCACATTCACATTTGGTTTAGTGGAAGATCAGCTAAGTATGTAGGAGGAAAATGGCTTGTGAAAGCAGCAGCTTACTCTCCCCATTCTGAGACAATTTTTTGAAACCATGAGAGAATGCAAAAGCAGCCAATATGCTGAATTGTCTGGGCAGGTATTTTAGATAACCACCAGTAAGATGTCTAGGGGAGATAGTTTACATAGCCCTATGATCTGTGACTTTGGCCCCAGCCACGCCCTGGTTTCAGTCGTTATGGGGCAGAAGACCAGATGTTTTCACATTAAGAAAAGTGCAATTCCTCCAGACTACCAGCAACGGGATACTCGAAAAACTGGACCCTTTCTGGGGTCCTCACCTACAAGAGGATGCACCGTGTAGGATTTCCCAACTGCTGGAAAGGGTTCTCCGTGTCCTCATAACAACCAGGGCTCCCCAGCAACCGCAGATCCAGACAAAGTCGAATCATTACGGCAGTCGGCAACACATCTTTCTTACTCGCTATCGCTGCGTGTGTATAGTAACAATTACATGAGCTGCTGTGTTTTGCTTTGACTTTGCTATTGCACTTCAGTTTTGTTGTTTGTTTCTGCACTTGTTCCCTTATAATTTAATACATCAGTAAATACAAACTAATGTAGCGGGAGGAGCCCTTCTTGCTCCTAGGGCTGATCCTGAGGCCTCAGGGTTTAGCCCATTCCTGGACGATGTCCTAGGGCTGTTCCTGGGGCTCCAGGATCTACCCCTTCTTGCCTGCTCCTGGAGCTCCTCGAGCTGTGGACTTCTCCATCCTCACTGAAGAGTGAGAGCTCTCTCCATGGGTGTCAGCTGCTCTCTTATTGGCCCCCTGCTCCTGCACATGCTCAGGAGGGAGGCCAGACACAGGTGAACCCACACCCACTCATCAATAACTCAGGGCACCTGGTCCTGTCTCACTACATTTCCCCCTTTTTTTTTTTTTTTTTACACAGACATTTACATAGTACACAGACATTTACATAGACATTTACATATTTACATCTTTTTACATATACATCTTTAAGGGGAATTAAACATCACACAATTTACATATATTTTTAGGGAGAATTCTCAACCCTTACACATATTTTGGGGAGAATTCTCAACCTTCTTTCTTTCAACCTTCTTTCTTTAAGGGGAGTTAAGCATACCCATATATTCGCTCGATGTCAGCCCCTTTCTGGCAAAGTCTCTGCAAGTTGTCTGAGCACTCTTCACAAAGTCTCTGCAAATTGTCCCAGGCACTTGCCCTCTGTTCCGGGGTTTCTTTCCTCATGGGCCTCGGGATTTAACCCTTCCTCATGGGATTTCCCTCTGCTCAAGGGCTTAGCCTAGGCATATTTCACAAAGTCTCTGCAAGTTGCACCAGGCACTTTTCACAGAGTCTCTGCAATTCTTCTAGTTATTATTCTCCCTCCTGTATCTGCTCTTCTGGCTTGGTTTCCCTCTGTTCCGGGGTTTCTTTCCTCATGGGCCTCGGGATTTAACCCTTCCTCATGGGATTTTCCCCTCTGCTCTGGGGTTTCCTGTCCAGAGAGCTTGTTGATCATACCTTACAGGGAGAATGTTCTTGCAGTTTCTGTGCCAGCTAGGTTTTCTGCAGGCTGCCCACATTCTCCACCAGATGTAGCGGGAGGAGCCCTTCTTGCTCCTAGGGCTGATCCTGAGGCCTCGGGGTTTAGCCCATTCCTGGACGATGTCCTAGGGCTGTTCCTGGGGCTCCGGGATCTACCCCTTCTTGCCTGCTCCTGGAGCTCCTCGAGCTGTGGACTTCTCCATCCTCACTGAAGAGTGAGAGCTCTCTCCATGGGTGTCAGCTGCTCTCTTATTGGCCCCCTGCTCCTGCACATGCTCAGGAGGGAGGCCAGACACAGGTGAACCCACACCCACTCATCAATAACTCAGGGCACCTGGTCCTGTCTCACTACAAACTAACTTCTTTATTTGGGTGCCTGTGTCTTTTGGGCTGACCCCACCCATTTGGCAAAATATCATATTAAGTAGCAGACCTGTATAGACCTCAGGACACTCTCAACTGTCATTGAAATCCAGTAAAACCATTGCCACATGAACCACTAGGGACAGACTAATAGAGTTGAAAAGCAGCGCAGCAAGCCCCTCCCCCCTTGAGAGTCAGATAAGTCCACAGGACATGGAGCTGGCAAAATGAAAGCTGAATTTCAGGAACCAGAGTTCCATATGGAGACAAGGAAGCAAATGGATCCATCTATTTGGAGATGGCAGCAAACCATCAGAACTTCAGGTGCAGACGGAACAACCAGGTAAATCAAAGGCACATGCAGAAGAGCCAAGAGACCAATCACCCTGGGGTAAGATGCATTTTAAACCAACCCTTTATACAACAGGTCGAGCGCACATCATGCGGACAAGTAGCGAGGTATTAAAAGGCAGAGATAAAATACACCAGCTCTGGGGCAGAAGGAGAGTAAGAACTCTGCTTTATTGCCAGAGGCACAGACCACATCCAGTCACACCTAGGGTCCTCTCCAAATAAGCATTCAGAAAGAGATGGGGGTCCAGTTCCCCCCTCAAGACTCTGCCAGAAGGTCTTCCCGGACTTTTCTTCAACATTATCGCCTATCAGAGCCCTCTCATTCAGGGCACCGCTCCTTATGAGACCATCCTCACAATGCCCCACACCCTTCGATCTCTGTGGTGCTCTTTTTAGTTCTCTTACTGAGACAGAATCCTTCTTCAGGCTCTCTTTGCACCCCAGAACCCTTTCTTTATTTGTTGTGATCCTAGATGTCTGTTCGGTCACTCAGCCCCTGAGGGCATCCATACATCAACTGAACAAATCCATTTTTAACTCGTGTCCCAGAGCTGCCTTTTACCTCTCTTGTAGCACCCTTCTGCCACCATCGCTCCTCTGGAGGCCAACCTCACACCCCCTTGTGTCCTGGTCTGGGCCAGGATAAAGGTGATTTTCTGTTTTGTACTTTTGCTTTTAGCTAAGTCTCTTGTAAGTAGTTGCACTTGCTGAAATCGACAGCAAGTTTCTCAGACATTGTGTGCTTCTTCTAGGACTGATAACACTCGATGTTTATAGGTGCTGCTCCAGACTGGTGTGCAGAGCCAAGGCCACTGCTCAGCTCTGAGGAAAACTTTGACCCTCCAGAAGGAAGAAAGAGGTCCCACCTGCAGCCCTCATTTGGGGAGGAATGGACAAGATAGATGCCAGAAGTGACCACACAGAGTGTTCCATCCCACACACCTCATACTCAGTATAAATTTGAGGCATTACAAGGGCCAAGCCAGATTTCCTGTTTCCAGCTTCCATCTGCCTGCCCTTCCTGCATTTCCTGCTTCCCTTCCTTCCCTCGGCATCCTGGAAGGATTCCGTCTGTTCTTCTGCCTGTGCTCATGATCTGTGCCAGCCCCTATCTGTGTCTTCCTGCCTCCAGTTCCCGACTGCTCCTGACTCTGGGAGTCCAGGACTTTCCCAGGGCTGCCCTGCAGCCTCGGTGGTGACGTGAGAGTTCTTGGGGAAAAGGGGGAAGGCACATGGTTTCCATTTTCCTGTTTATTTGTATATATTTAGTAATTTTTTCCTATTTATCATTACTGTTTCATTAAAGTTATGCAGTTTAGTTTCCAACCCATTAGTCTCTCTCCCTTAATTCTCCTTTCTTTATCAAGGAGGAGAGTGAGATTAATAGAGAGCATCTGTTATGTGGTTTAATTGCCAGGCCAGTGTTAAACCGTGACACCTTGCTGGCGTCCCACAGCCGTCTTCTGGCTCTGTTGCACATTTTACACCTTTTTCGCTCCACGAGAACCTCTTCTGAAACCGTCTGTCATTTGGTTCCCAACATCCTAGGGACACCTGTACTTTATTCAAATTCCCTCCAGACTGCTGCTTGTGCCCCTCAGCTTTCTTCAGTGTCTTTGATCCAAAAATGACCCCTCTAACAGAACACTGCCTTCCAGGTTGCCTTTAGTACGCTTTTAGCTTTGTTGCAGAGCTCTCACTCCTCTGAGTCTTTCAGGGGACTTTTTGAGTCCATATCTGTGACCCACCCCACTTGTTCTTTCCTCCTTTCTGTCTAATGAAGTCTCCAACAACCTTTACTCTGTTAACATTCTCTAGGGGTTGAATTCTTACCTGGTCATATTGCTGAAGCAACAAAAAGAGAGAAAAACCCCAAAATTCCTCAGCCAGCATCATAGACCTCTGCTTGTCCTGTAAACTGAAGAAAGGGGAGAAAACTGACTGCTTCTCCTCTGGCTGGTTTTATACCTTGTGGTAATTGCTACCTCCCCTTTCTCAGGGGATTGTGGGAACAGCTGTGGGTGGTGCCTGTGGTATATAAGCTACAGCCTTTGGCTAGGGGCTTCAGTCAGCTCCTGGGCTTCTCTGAAGTTAGAGCTCTCCTTCTCCTGGAGCTGAGGGCAGCTGTTGAGCTGACTGGGCTGTTTGCGAAGACTCTTCAAGGTAAGAACTTTAGAACCACTTAAAGATGACGCTCTTTATAGCAAGGATATGGTTGCATGCAAGTATCTGTGCTTGTCATGCAAACTGAAGATGAAAGAAAAAACTGGTGGCTTCTGCCCTGGCTGTTTTTATACCTTGTGGTAATTGCCACTTCCCATTTCCTAGGGGATTGTGGGAGAGGCTGTGGGTGGTGCTTGTGGTATATAAGCCACAGCCTTTGGCTAGGGGCTTCAGTCAGCTCCTGGGCTTCTCTGAGGTCAGAGCTCTCTTGCTCCTGGAGCTGAGGGCAGCTGTTGAGCTGACTGGGCTGTTTGCGAAGACTCTTCAAGGTAAGAACTTTAGAACCACATAAAGATGACGCTCTTTATAGCAAGGATATGGTTGCATGCAAGTGTCTGTGCTTTTCATGTAAACTGAAAATGAAAAAAACCTGGTGGCTTCTGCCCTGGCTGTTTTTATACCTTGTGGTAATTGCCACTTCCCCTTTCCTAGGGGATTGTGGGAGAGGCTGTGGGTGGTGCTTGTGGTATATAAGCCACAGCCTTTGGCTAGGGGCTTCAGTCAGCTCCTGGGCTTCTCTGAGGTCAGAGCTCTCTTGCTCCTGGAGCTGAGGGCAGCTGTTGAGCTGACTGGGCTGTTTGAGAAGACTCTTCAAGGTAAGAACTTTAGAACCACTTAAAGATAACGCTCTTTATAGCAAAGATATGGTTGCATGCAAGTGTCTGTGCTTTTCATGTAAACTGAAAATGAAAGAAAAAACTGGTGGCTTCTGCCCTGGCTGTTTTTATACCTTGTGGTAATTGCCACTTCCCATTTCCTAGGGGATTGTGGGAGAGGCTGTGGGTGGTGCTTGTGGTATATAAGCCACAGCCTTTGGCTAGGGGCTTCAGTCAGCTCCTGGGCTTCTCTGAGGTCAGAGCTCTCTTGCTCCTGGAGCTGAGGGCAGCTGTTGAGCTGGCTGGGCTGTTTGCGAAGACTCTTCAAGGTAAGAACTTTAGAACCACTTAAAGATAACGCTCTTTATAGCAAGGATATGGTTGCATGCAAGTGTCTGTGCTTTTCATGTAAACTGAAAATGAAAGAAAAAACTGACTGCTTCTGCCCTGGCTGGTTTTATACCTTGTGGTAATTGCCACTTCCCCTTTCTCAGGGGATTGTGGGAACAGCTGTGGGCGGTGCCTGTGATATATAAGCCACAGCCTTTGGCTAGGGGCTTCAGTCAGCTCCTGGGCTTCTCTGAGGTCAGAGCTCTCCTTCTCCTGTAGCTGAGGGCAGCTATGGAGCCATTTGGAGTCATCACGAAGACTCTTCAAGGTAAGAACTTTAGAACCACTTAAAGATAGTGCTATTTATAGCAAGAATATGGTTGCATGCAAGCATCTGTGCTTGTCATGTAAACTGAAGATGAAAGAAAAAACTGGTGGCTTCTGCCCTGGCTGTTTTTATACCTTGTGGTAATTGCCACTTCCCATTTCCTAGGGGATTGTGGGAGAGGCTGTGGGTGGTGCTTGTGGTATATAAGCCACAGCCTTTGGCTAGGGGCTTCAGTCAGCTCCTGGGCTTCTCTGAGGTCAGAGCTCTCTTGCTCCTGGAGCTGAGGGCAGCTGTTGAGCTGACTGGGCTGTTTGCGAAGACTCTTCAAGGTAAGAACTTTAGAATCACCAAAAGGTAGAGCTCTTTATAGCAAGAATATGGTTGCATGCATGTTTTGTTTTTTTTTAATTGCAGTTGTTGCTGAGGAAGCTTAGAACTGCAGAAACATGCTCGTCAGCCACCTTGGTTTTGTTACTGGACATAAATTTAGACCCACAGCCCTCTGAAAGCTAAGTACAGGAACTTGGTTGCAGAGGGGCTGAGGCTTGGAGTTGCAGGAGGGGTTTTGACGATGGCATCTGGGTGACGGCTGTCTATATTCAGCCCCCTTTGAGTGGGTGAATAGAGTGTGATATTTTCCAGCACAATGCTAGGGTGGGCAGGGCAGCTCCAGCCTTGGTGTGTGGGGTTGTGTATTTTATGTTGTCTGTCTTTGTCTTGGAGCTTCCTCAGGCCTTGATGGTCTCCTGTGTCCTCACAGAGCCAGTCTTGCACCTTGGGCATCATGCCTGGAAAGCCTTTCCTGATCAGCATGGTGCTGATCAGCACCACCTTCTGTACGACAAGTCAAAATTGCAGATCGGTCTCTTGACTTGGAAGTTTCTTCATGATTATCTTCTGCAATGTCATTCTCACTTGCATTGTCATTTGATCTCTGTCCATCCAGTTTCCCTGAGGGGGACTCATTCCCCGCATCATTGCATCCTCAGGTCTTGAAGGCGGCTCCTCGGGCATTCGTCGCTTCATTCCCTCACTTTGCAGACGCATCGCTGTAGGTCTTATTGCCCAAAAGTCTTGGATTCCAGACTCCCTCATCTTGCTGCGAGTTTTATCGAGTTCAAGTCTTGTGACTCACATGGCTGTGTCTTGGGTCAGTCTGTGCATGTGAGTGTTTGGCTTGGAGTTGCCCTGCCTGCTGTCTAGGATCAGGGGCCACGGGAAGCACCATAAACTGACTGTCTAGTTGTTGAGCAGCTTTCCAGTGACTTGCGTAATCCTGTTTTTCAGGTCCCACGTGTCAATGAATCGCAAGAAACCTACGGAGGAGGAAACGAAGCCGCCCCCCAAAGGTTGGTTAGGGTGTGGAGTCGGTGGGAAGGTGCCTCCTTTGGCTGCTTGACCACATTATGGTTTGCTGTCGTTTAGAAGGCGGAAGCGCTGAGCGAAGCGGGATACGGACACCGGAGGTGGCTGTGACAAGGTGAGCCAAAGCTGCTGGGCTGGAGGAGCAGTTACTTCTCGGGTGTTGTATTGTCGGTTAGCCATGAGCATCTCCTGGTTGTGTTTTTTTTTGTTTTTCAGGTGCCCTCCTAACCTCATTTTGGCACCCCAAAGAGATGGCAGGCAGATGGGTGAGGGGCAAAGGTAATGGAGCAGGAGAGGGACATCAGGCAGGCAGATGGGTGAGGGGCAAAGGTAATGGAGCAGGAGAGGGACGTCACAGTGGCCTGGATGTTGTTGGAGGCAATATCTCACCGTGTGCCTTTGTCTTTGACTTTTGCAGGTGTCGCACGCAGTGCCGGTGTGACAAGGCCATGTCTTGAGGAACATTCGGAGAAGGTGAGATGGCTGTGCACAGAGTCGTTCACGTATTTTATGTCAACTCGGTTAAATGTTTCCCCTTTTTTTGCAGGTGGTGTGCATCCCACCTTTGGGAACGGATGACCATTGAAGGTGAGGTGTTAGAGAGTGGGTTCATGCAGCTTGTGGTGGTTGATCAGCAGAACAGTCACTCTCTCTCTCTCACTCTTGTTCTTTTAGGTGCCCAAAGCAGTGGTGGAGACAGGATTGAGCTCTGGATCAGGAAGAGGAGAAGAATGTTCTTGGACTCTTCTGAGGCCTCTTCTTTGTAGTGTAAGTGTTTGTAGATGGCTGAAGCAGTCCTAGCCGGTGACATGGAATCTGATTTTTTCCTTTTTTTTTTCCTTCTGATTGCAGATGATGACCAGGAACATGGGCACTGAAGCAACATGCCTGTCCGACGATGTGGTGTTTGCTGCTGGACATAGATTCAGAACCCCAGCTCTCAGAAAGATAAGTTGAGGGACTGAATTGTTGAGGGGTTGAGAGTTGCCGGAGGGATTTTGAAGTTGCTTTCTGGGAGAGGGCTGTCTGGGAGTAGGTCCCTTTGCATGCCTAACCGGAGAAAGTTAGTTTCCGGTACGATGCTAGCGTGGGCAGGGCAGCTCCAGCCTCTGTGTCCGGGGTTGTGTGTTTTATGTCATCCATCTTTGTTGTCTCACACCTTCCTCAGGCGTTGACATCGGTCCTCTGTGTCCTCAGAGAGCAAGTCCCGCATCTTGGGCATCATCCCTGCAATGCCTTTCCTGATCAGCACGGTGCTGGTCAGCAGCGTCTTTTTCTTGCGTGACAAATGCAAACCATAGGTTGGTCTTTCCTCTTGGAAGTTTCTTGACGGTCATCTTCTGAAGCATCATTGCCACTTGCATCAGCATCTCCGGTCACAGATTATTCTTGGATCAGGAATCGATCCCCACGTCCTCGTGTCCTCAGGTCTTGAAGTCCGTGCTTTTGGCATCCATCGCTTCATTTCCTCGCTTTGCAGTCACAGTGGGTGACTGTGGGTCTTCTTACCAAGCAGTCTTGGGTGCCCGAGATGTGCTTCTTGCTTGGTGTTCTTTTGACATGGTCTCATGGTTTGCAGGGTTGTGTCTTGTTTCTTTGAGTGTTTGGCTTGGAGCTGCCCTGCCTGTAGTTGTAGGGTCAGGGTTTGTTGGAAGGGTGCTACAGGGAATCTTCCAGGTGTTGAGTAGCATTTCAGTGACTTGTGTAATCCTGTTTTTCAGACCCCTCAAGTCAAGGATGAGGATGAAATGCATGGAGGAGGAGACAAGGGAACCAGCTGAAGGTTAGTCAGGATGTGCAGTTGGTGGGAATCTGTCTTTCTTGGCTGCCTGACCACATTATGGTTTGTCCTTTTGAAGGCGGAAGCGGGGAGCAAAGCGGGATACGGACACCGGAGGTGGCTGTGACAAGGTGAGCCAAAGCTGCTGGGCTGGAGGAGCAGTTACTTCTCGGGTGTTGTATTGTCGGTTAGTCATGAGCATCCCCTGTTTGTGTTTTTTTTCTTTTTCAGGTGCCCTCCTAACCTCATTGTGGCACCCCAAAGAGATGGCAGGCAGATGGGTGAGGGGCAAAGGTAATGGAGCAGGAGAGGGATGTCACAGAGGCCTGGATGTTGTTGGAAGCAATATCTCAGCGTGTGCCTTTGTCTTTGACTTTTGCAGGTGTCGCACGCAGTGCCGGTGTGACAAGGCCATGTCTTGAGGAACAGTTGGAGAAGGTGAGATGGCTGTGCACAGAGTCGTTCATGTATTTTATGTCAACTCGGTTAAATGTTTCCCCTTTTTTTGCAGGAGGTGTGCATCCCAACTTTGGGAACGGATGACCATTGAAGGTGAGGTGTTAGAGAGTGGGTTCATGCAGCTCGTGGTGATTGATCAGCAGAACAGTCACTCTCTCTCTCTCTTGTTCTTTTAGGTGTCCAAAGCAGTGGTGGAGACAGGATTGAGCTCTGGATCAGGAAGAGGAGAAGAATGTTCTTGGGCTCTTCTGAGGCCTCTTCTTTGTAGTGTAAGTGTTTGTAGATGACTGAAGCAGTCCTAGCCAGTGACATGGAATCTGATTTTTTCCTTTTTTTTTTCTTCTGATTGCAGATGATGAACAGGAACATGTGTACTGAAGCAACATGCCCGTCAGACGATGTGGTGTTTGCTGCTGGACATAGATTCAGAACCCCAGCTCTCAAAGATAAGTTGAGGGACTGAGTCATCGAGGGGTTGAGGTTGGGAGATCCTGGAGGGATTTTGAAGTTGCTCTCTGGGAGAGGGCTGTCTGGGAGTAGGTTCCTTCGCGTGCCTAAGCGGAGCGAGTTAGTTTCTGGCACGATGCTAGCGTGGGCAGGGCAGCTCCAGCCTCGGTGTCTGGGGTTGTGTGTTTTGTGTCATCCATCTTTGTTGTCTCACACCTTCCTCAGGCCTTGATGGTCCTCTGTGTCCTCAGAGAGCAAGTCCCGCATCTTGGGCATCATCCCTGCAAAGCCTTTCCTGATCAGCACGGTGCTGGTCAGCAGCGTCTTTTTCTTGCGTGACAAATGCAAACTGTAGTCTTTATTCTTGGAAGTTTCTTGACGGTCATCTTCTGAAACATCATTGCCACTTGCCTCGGCATCTCTGGTCATAGATTTTTCTTGGATCAGGAATCGATCCCCACGTCCTCGTGTCCTCAGGTCTTGAAGTCCATGCTTTTGGCATCCATCGCTTCATTTCCTAGCTTCGCAGTCACAGTGGGTGACTGTGGGTCTTCTTGCCAAGCAGTCTTGTGTGCCGGAGATGTGCTTCTTGCTTGGTGTTCTTTTGACATGGTCTCATGGTTTGCAGGGTTGTGTCTTGTTTCTTTGAGTGTTTGGCTTGGAGCTGCCCTGCCTGTAGTTGTAGGGTCAGGGTTTGTTGGAAGGGTGCTAAAGGGAATCTTCCAGGTGTTGAGTAGCATTTCAGTGACCTGCGTAATCCTGTTTTTCAGATCCCACAAGTCAAGGATGAGCAAGAACTGGATGGAGGAGGAGAAGACAAGGGCACCAGCTGAAGGTTCGTTGGTGTTTGGTGTTGGTGGGGATGTGCTTTCAATATTTATAAGTATCTCTGAGATAAGTTTATTTCTTTCAGAAGCAGAATTCCAGGACATGGCATCAAAAGCAGAGGAGGTGAGTTGCTGAATGTCATAACAAGGCTTGGTGAAGTCTGTCATAGGGCAGGTGGATGTAGTTGCTCTATGAGTAGCACTAATGGATTTTTTTTTCCTTATCTTGCAAAGGTGTGTAGAGCAGGTGATTCATCTCAATGGGACAAGAAATTTGGAAGGTGAGTGCTATGAAATTGACTGCTGGAAGTGTTAAATGTTATGAGTTTTATTAATGTAAAAAACATTACCTGTGTGTTTTTTTCAGGTGGTGCCTTGGCATCCAGTTCATACTAACATGCCTGAGGGGCATCTGGCAAAGGATTGAGGTAAAGGAGATTGAGCAATTCTTTGGGAGGGTTTTGTTAGAAGTAGCAGTATATTACAAATTGCCTTTCTCTTTTCAGGTGCCATGAACAGCCATTGAGATGTCAGGAAGTACACCCATCAGCTGCTTAAGAAGGTGAGATGCTAGTAAGCTGTTTCAGTGAGTAAGATCAAAGTCCTTGACCGCTCGTTAAAGCATTTTCCTTTGTTTTTGCAGATGCTGTCCTGGCCATTGTTGGACTTGGCTGAGCCTTTGAGGTGAGGTGGAGTGGTTGGAACAACAAGGATCATTTTAAGGAGCACAACAGTTATTTTGTCTCTTGGTCTTCTAGGTGACAGAAGCAGGGTGTCTCTGAGGAGCGTGTTGACTGAGGACAGCGTGCTGTTCGAGCAGTCGGTGCCAGTAGAAAGGACGCCATAGGATTCTGCATGGTTTATGGAGAACCATCTTCGGGGAGAGCATCTGAACCTGTGCCTTTTCATCTCACGAACTGTTTCCATGACAGCGCTATGTTGTATTTCATCTGTGCATCCTTCAGGGTTTCAGTCTCTAAGCCCATCAGGTAACAAATCTGTTTATCTGGTGTTTGGTTTTGTAGGGCTCTGTATCTGTTGTGTTTGGCAGCATACTGATTTTGTACTGTAGGCCTCCAGGTATACATTGTATGCGTGACTAGTTCTCAGTGTCTTGCAATGCTTTGCATTTGAATTGCTGTGGCTTCGTGGCGGGCTAGGTGCTGTGGCTTCATTGCCTCCTTGTGTTTCTGTATTAGAGCATCTACTGCATTGTACGGTATGGCTCATGTCGGTGTTGCGCCGTACTTGCCCTGGTGTTGCGCCGTACTTGCCCTGGTGTTGCGCCGTACTTGCCCTGGTGTTGCGCCGTACTTGCCCTGGTGTTGCGCCGTACTTGCCCTGGTGTTGCGCCGTACTTGCCCTGGTGTTGCGCCGTACTTGCCCTGGTGTTGCGCCGTACTTGCCCTGGTGTTGCGCCGTACTTGCCCTGGTGTTGCGCCGTACTTGCCCTGGTGTTGCGCCGTACTTGCCCTGGTGTTGCGCCATACTTGCCCTGGTGTTGCGCCATACTTGCCCTAGTGTCTGAGTTGTTACTCTATTTTTTTACTCATGTGCACCAAGATTATCTGTATTAGTGTCTGTGGTTCCATTGGTGTTTTCCATGTGTGGTTGTATTGTTCTGTGAAGCCTTATTTGTGTGTTAGGGTGGCTTTGTTACAGCTTGTACTGTATTAAATTACAGTGCCCTACATTTGAGTGCTTGAGTTTTTATTGCACTGTATTGCTATGCAATATAATGGAGTTTGAATCTGTATTGTACTACATTTGCCTGTATGGGGCTGTATTAGTGTGCCAGTGAGCCTATAGCATTGTAGGGGACTAGCAACACGACTGGGTGTTGCTATGTATGACTATGTACTCAAATATGCATTGCAGACTATTTGTGTCTATCTGCCTATGTCGCATTGCATTTTTGGTAGGTTCCCTTGTGTAGGTTAGTATTTTCCTATATATTGTATTGCTGTTCAATGGTTATTGTACTTCATATTGTACTTCAGTATTCCCTTGTAACTGGATACTGCATTGCAACTGATAATGCACGTGAATATGTACTGCATTGTATTTTGGTTTGCATTTGTGCACTGCCTTGTATTTGAGTCTTGTATTTGTGTTTGCACTTGACTATCTGTTTTTACTTGCCTGTATTCCTCTGTAGTGGAGTTATTTTACTGTGTGTTGCCTTGTAGAAGGATTAATTTTGCATAGCTTTTTATTTGAATATGGGTTTGTACTGCCTTCATTGTTTGTTTGACTTTGTACAGCCCTACTTTAGAGCAGTAGATTTAGTCTGTAGTGTCTTGTCTGCCTTTGTGATGCCTTGTAGTTTAATCCTAATTTGAGTCTGTGCTGAAATTAAATTGAGTTTGTGTAGTTATAGTATTTGAGTGAGTCATTAAAGTATTTGCCTGTAAGTAGTGGAAGTTTGAGTAGAAGTCTGTAATGCCTTCTTTGTCTGTCTTTGACTGTGTATAGTCTTGAATATTTGTTTACCTCCCTGTTGGACTCTGTCCTTGAATATTGTATTTTCATTAACTGTTTTTGACTGCATTGTGAGTGTACTTGTGTGTGTAATGTGATGGAACTGGCTGTAATTGACTGAGTATAGCATTGTAACCATCTAATGGTATGCATTGCCATTGCATGTGTATTGATTTGTAATGATGTATGTGTATTGCCTTGAAACTGACTGTGTATGGCCTTGTAGTGATGTACTTGAAGTTTGGATCTGGGTGTGGGTAGCCTTGTAGCTGGGTCTGAGTAGCCTTGCAGTGATGTACTTGAAGCTTGCAACTGGGTGTGGTTAGCCTTGGACCTGGGTGTGGGTAGCCTTGCGGTGATGTACTTGAAGCTTGAAACTGAGTGTGGTTAGCCTTGGACCTGGGTGTGGGTAGCCTTGCAGTGACGTACTTGAAGCTTCCAACTTGGTGTGGGTAGCCTTGGATGTGGGTGTGCGTCGCCTTGCAAATGCGTATCGCTTTGTCATGATGTACTTGTCTCCAAAATCTGTGTCTATTGCCCTGTACTGCTACACTTTTGTATTGCTTAGTACTGTTGTACTTGTATTGCCTTAACTGAGTGCCTATTGCCTTGCAGTGATGTGCTTGTATTGTGTTGTACCTGAGTATTGCCTTGTACCTGAGCGTGTGTAATGCTGTACTTGTATTGCCTTAATTGTGTCTGTTGCTTTGTACTCAAATGTCTATTGCCTTGAACTTGAATGTCTATTGCCCGGTACTGCTGTTCTTGTATTGCCCTGAACTCGAATGTGTATTGCCCTGAACTCGAATGTGTATTGCCCTGAACTCGAATGTGTATTGCCCTGAACTCGAATGTGTATTGCCCTGAACTCGAATGTGTATTGCCTTGAAGTGTTGTACTTCTATTGCCTTGAAGTGTTGTACTTCTATTGCCTTGAAGTGTTGTACTTCTATTGCCTTGAAGTGTTGTACTTCTATTGCCTTGAAGTGTTGTACTTCTATTGCCTTGAAGTGTTGTACTTCTATTGCCTTGAAGTGTTGTACTTCTATTGCCTTGAAGTGTTGTACTTCTATTGCCTTGAAGTGTTGTACTTCTATTGCCTTGAAGTGTTGTACTTCTATTGCCTTGAAGTGTTGTACTTCTATTGCCTTGAAGTGTTGTACTTCTATTGCCCTGAACTCAAATGTCTATTGCTCTATACTGTTGTACTTGTATTGCCCTGTACTTGTGTGTGTATTGTCCTGAACTGTTGTACTTGTATTGCCTTGAACTCAAATGTGTATTGCCTTGTACTTGAATGTACATTGCCTTGAACTGTTGAACTTGTATTGCCTTGAACTTTTGTGCTTGTATTGCCTTGTACTTGAATGTGCATTGCCTTGAACTTTTGTGCTTGTATTGCCTTGTACTCGAATGTGTATTGCCTTGAACTGTTGTACTTGTATTGCCTTGAACTGTTGTACTTGTATTGCCTTGTACTTGAATGTGTATTGCCTTGAACTGTTGTACTTGTATTGCCTTGTACTGAATGTGTATTGCCTTGAACTGTTGTACTTGTATTGCCTTGAACTGTTGTACTTGTATTGCCTTGAACTGTTGTACTTGTATTGCCTTGAACTGTTGTACTTGTATTGCCTTGTATTTGAATGTGCATTGCCTTGTACTGTTGTACTTGTTTTGCCTTGTACTCGAATGTGCATTGCCTTGTACTGTTGTACTTGTCTTGCCTTGTACTCGAATGTGCATTGCCTTGTACTGTTGTACTTGTTTTGCCTTGTACTTGAATGTGCATTGCCTTGTACTGTTGTACTTGTTTTGCCTTGAACTGTTGTACTTGTATTGCCTTGAACTGTTGTACTTGTATTGCCTTGAACTGTTGTACTTGTTTTGCCTTGAACTGTTGTACTTGTATTGCCTTGTACTGAATGTGCATTGCCTTGAACTTTGTACTTGTATTGCCTTGTACTTGAATGTGCATTGCCTTGTACTGTTGTACTTGTATTGCCTTGAACTTTTGTACTTGTATTGCCTTGTACTCGAATGTGCATTGCCTTGTACTGTTGTACTTGTTTTGCCTTGTACTCGAATGTGCATTGCCTTGAACTGTTGTACTTGTATTGCCTTGAACTTTTGTACTTGTATTGCCTTGTACTCGAATGTGCATTGCCTTGACTGTTGTACTTGTTTTGCCTTGAACTGTTGTACTTGTATTGCCTTGAACTGTTGTACTTGTATTGCCTTGTACTCGAATGTGCATTGCCTTGAACTGTTGTACTTGTATTGCCTTGAACTGTTGTACTTGTATTGCCTTGAACTGTTGTACTTGTATTGCCTTGAACTGTTGTACTTGTATTGCCTTGAACTGTTGTACTTGTATTGCCTTGTACTCGAATGTGTATTGCCTTGAACTGTTGTACTTGTATTGCCTTGAACTGTTGTACTTGTATTGCCTTGAACTGTTGTACTTGTATTGCCTTGAACTGTTGTACTTGTATTGCCTTGTACTCGAATGTGGATTGCCTTGAACTCTTGTACTTCTATTGCCTTGTACTCGAATGTGCATTGCCTTGAACTGTTGTACTTGTATTGCCTTGAACTCGAATGTGCATTGCCTTGTACTGTTGTACTTGTTTTGCCTTGTACTTGAATGTGCATTGCCTTGTACTGTTGTACTTGTTTTGCCTTGAACTGTTGTACTTGTATTGCCTTGTACTTGAATGTGCATTGCCTTGAACTGTTGTACTTGTTTTGCCTTGTACTTGAATGTGCATTGCCTTGTACTGTTGTACTTGTATTGCCTTGAACTGTTGTACTTGTATTGCCTTGTACTCGAATGTGCATTGCCTTGTACTGTTGTACTTGTTTGCCTTGACTTGATGTGATTGCCTTGAACTGTTGTACTTGTATTGCCTTGAACTGTTGTACTTGTATTGCCTTGTACTCGAATGTGCATTGCCTTGAACTGTTGTACTTGTATTGCCTTGTACTTGAATGTGCATTGCCTTGTACTGTTGTACTTGTATTGCCTTGAACTGTTGTACTTGTATTGCCTTGTACTCGAATGTGCATTGCCTTGTACTGTTGTACTTGTTTTGCCTTGTACTCGAATGTGCATTGCCTTGTACTGTTGTACTTGTTTTGCCTTGTACTTGAATGTGCATTGCCTTGTACTGTTGTACTTGTATTGCCTTGAACTGTTGTACTTGTATTGCCTTGTACTCGAATGTGCATTGCCTTGAACTGTTGTACTTGTATTGCCTTGTACTCGAATGTGCATTGCCTTGAACTGTTGTACTTGTATTGCCTTGAACTGTTGTACTTGTATTGCCTTGTACTCGAATGTGTATTGCCTTGAACTGTTGTACTTGTATTGCCTTGAACTCGAATGTGCATTGCCTTGAACTGTTGTACTTTGCCTTGTATATGTGCATTGCCTTGAACTGTTGTACTTGTATTGCCTTGAACTGTTGTACTTGTATTGCCTTGAACTGTTGTACTTGTATTGCCTTGAACTGTTGTACTTGTATTGCCTTGAACTGTTGTACTTGTATTGCCTTGTACTGTTGTACTTGTATTGCCTTGAACTGTTGTACTTGTATTGCCTTGTACTTGAATGTGCATTGCCTTGTACTGTTGTACTTGTTTTGCCTTGTACTCGAATGTGCATTGCCTTGTACTGTTGTACTTGTTTTGCCTTGAACTGTTGTACTTGTATTGCGTAGAACTGTTCTACTTGTATTGCCTTGTACTCGAATGTGGATTGCCTTGAACTGTTGTACTTGTATTGCCTTGTACTCGAATGTGCATTGCCTTGAACTGTTGTACTTGTATTGCCTTGTACTTGAATGTGTGCTTTACTGTTGTACTTGTATTGCCTTGAACTGTTGTACTTGTATTGCCTTGTACTCGAATGTGCATTGCCTTGAACTGTTGTACTTGTATTGCCTTGTACTCGAATGTGCATTGCCTTGAACTGTTGTACTTGTATTGCCTTGTACTTGAATGTGCATTGCCTTGTACTGTTGTACTTGTTTTGCCTTGAACTGTTGTACTTGTATTGCCTTGTACTCGAATGTGCATTGCCTTGAACTGTTGTACTTGTATTGCCTTGTACTCGAATGTGCATTGCCTTGTACTGTTGTACTTGTATTGCCTTGAACTGTTGTACTTGTATTGCCTTGTACTCGAATGTGCATTGCCTTGTACTGTTGTACTTGTATTGCCTTGAACTGTTGTACTTGTATTGCCTTGAACTGTTGTACTTGTATTGCCTTGAACTGTTGTACTTGTATTGCCTTGTACTTGAATGTGCATTGCCTTGAACTGTTGTACTTGTATTGCCTTGAACTGTTGTACTTGTATTGCCTTGTTATGTTATTGCCTTGTACTGTGTATGTATTGCCTTGAACTGTTGTACTTGTATTGCCTTGTACTTGAATGTGCATTGCCTTGAACTGTTGTACTTGTATTGCCTTGAACTGTTGTACTTGTATTGCCTTGTACTCGAATGTGTATTGCCTTGAACTGTTGTACTTGTATTGCCTTGTACTCGAATGTGCATTGCCTTGAACTGTTGTACTTGTATTGCCTTGAACTGTTGTACTTGTATTGCCTTGTACTCGAATGTGCATTGCCTTGAACTGTTGTACTTGTATTGCCTTGAACTGTTGTACTTGTATTGCCTTGTACTCGATTGTGCAATGCCTTGTACTCGAATATGTATTGCATTGTACTGTTGTACTTGTTATGCCCTGTACTTGAATATGTATTGCCTTGTACTGCTGTACTTGTATTGCCTTGTAATGTGTTGATTTTTGTTTTTAATATAGTTCTTAGTTATTACTCTGTAGTTGTAGCTTCAGGTTCTTGCAAGGGTAGATGGTTTAGTTTTTGTGGGCTAGCTTGCTTGTATCATAGTGGTTTAGGTGTAGCTAGTGCTTGTACATTGTGTGTTGAGGTAACAATTGTTTCCTTTTCAGGTACTGAAAAAAAATACTTAGAATAAAAAAGCCCCAGCTGGGGGATTTTTTTTTTGCTCCCCCAGCTGGGGTTTTTTTTCCCGGGTCCCGGTCGGTCTGTGAGGCGATGTTCATCGCCTATGTTTGGATCCAGAAAGACCTGGGACCTGGGTTTTGGCAGGCAGGATGATTTAGGAGGCTCCCAGGAGCAACATTCCTGAGGAGTGTGGTGGATGAAGGGTGTAGGTGGATAGAAGCAGAGGAAGTGTAGTTGGTATCTGAGAGCTGGTAGTGGCTTGTGCAGTAGTGCAATGAGGGTTGAGGAATTTTATTGGCAGTGTTAGGTAATAAGAGATTTTGGTGGTAGGTCTTGTCTGTGTGTGTAGAGATGACAACTTTTTCCCTTTCAGGTACTTAAAAAAAACAAACTTAGAATAAAAAAACCCCAGCTGGGGGATTTTTTTTTGCTCCCCCAGCTGGGTTTTTTTTTCCCGGGTCCCGGTCGGTCTGTGAGGCGATGTTCATCGCCTATGTTTGGATCCAGAAAGACCTGGGACCTGGGTTTTGGCAGGCAGGGTGATTTAGGAGGCCTCCAGGAGCACAGCTCCTGGGGAGCATTGTGGATTCATGGCAGAAGTGGGTGCCAATGATAGTAAAACGTAATTGGGATCTTTGCAGGAGAGGGCTGCATAGGTGTTGTGTCAGAGGGGTAGTTTGGAGAATTGGAAGGTAACACAGAGAATGTAAGTCAGGCAGATGTTGTGCATGGTCCTTAGTTTTATCTGTAAGTCATTTGTTTAGAGAAAGTAATTGTAAAGATGTATTAGGTGTCTGGAACAAATGGGAGCTAGTATAAAAAGGCATTTTTCCTGCTTTTGTGTACTGTGTCATTATTTCCTTGCTTAGGGACCAATAAAACTTGAATAAAGCTGTGTTTTGCCTTGCTGTGTCTTGTGTCATTGTTTCCTTGGTTAGGTACCAATAAAACTTGAATAAAGCTGTGTTTTGCCTTGCTGTGTCTCATGTCATTGTTTCCTTGGTTAGGGACCAATAAAACTTGAATAAAGCTGTGTTTTGCCTTGCTGCGTCTCATGTCATTGTTTCCTTGGTTAGGGACCAATAAAACTTGAATAAAGCTGTGTTTTGCCTTGCTGTGTCCTGTATCATTATTTTTTAAGGTAGGTTTTGTATGTTGTGTCTTTGTAGTGACTGGATTGGCTGTGTATGTCTGTCTCGGTGTGCCTGTGTATGTCTGTGTCAAATCCTATCTGTCTCTGTCTTGTCTGAGTTGGCCAACTCATTCTCTACTGTCCACTTTGTTCTTGTCTTTCCCTCTTCTACTGCCTCTATCTGTCTCCTACTGTCTTTCTCATTATCTCTTATATTGTCTTTCTCTCTTGTACTTCTTTCTCTTGTACTTTCTTCTTCCTCTTTCTCTATTTTCTCTTTCTCTATTTTCTCTTTCTCTATTTTCTCTTTCTCTATTTTCTCTTCCTCTATTTTCTCTTCCTCTATTTTCTCTTCCTCTATTTTCTCTTTCTCTATTTTCTCTTTCTCTATTTTCTCTTTCTCTATTTTCTCTTTCTCTATTTTCTCTTTCTCTATTATTTTCTCTTTCTCTATTATTTTCTCTTTCTCTCCTATTTTCTCTTTCTCTATTATTTTCTCTTTCTCTCCTATTTTCTCTTTCTCTCCTATTTTCTCTTTCTCTCCTATTTTCTCTTTCTCTTTCTCTTTCTCTCCTATTTTCTCTTTCTCTTTCTCTTTCTCTCCTATTTTCTCTTTCTCTTTCTCTTTCTCTCCTATTTTCTCTCTCTTTCTCTTTCTCTCCTATTTTCTCTTTCTCTTTCTCTTTCTCTCCTATTTTCTCTTTCTCTCCTATTTTCTCTTTCTCTCCTATTTTCTCTTTCTCTCCTATTTTCTCTTTCTCTCCTATTTTCTCTTTTTCTCTTTCTCTTTCTCTCTATTTTCTCTTTCTCTTTCTCTTTCTCTCTATTTTCTCTTTCTCTTTCTTTCTCTTTCTCTTTCTCTCCTATTTCTCTTTCTCTTTCTCTCTCCTATTTTCTTTCTCTTTCTCTCCTATTTTCTTTCTCTTTCTCTCCTATTTTCTTTCTCTTTCTCTCCTATTTTCTTTCTCTTTCTCTCCTATTTTCTTTCTCTTTCTCTCCTATTTTCTCTTTCTCTTTCTCTCCTATTTTCTCTTTCTCTCCTCTCCTATTTTCTCTTTCTCTCCTCTCCTATTTTCTCTTTCTCTCTTCTCCTATTTTCTCTTTCTCTCTCTCTCCTATTTTCTCTTTCTCTTTCTCTCCTATTTTCTCTTTCTCTTTCTCTTTCTCTTTCTCTCTTCTCTTTCTCTTTCTCTCTTCTACTTTCTCTTTCTCTCTTCTACTTTCTCTTTCTCTCTTCTACTTTCTCTTTCTCTCTTCTACTTTCTCTTTCTCTCTTCTACTTTCTCTTTCTCTCTTCTACTTTCTTTCTCTCTCCTACTTTCTCTTTCTCTCTCCTACTTTCTCTTTCTCTCTTCTACTTTCTCTTTCTCTCTTCTACTTTCTCTTTCTCTCTTCTACTTTCTCTTTCTCTCTTCTACTTTCTCTTTCTCTCTTCTTTCTCTTTCTCTCTTCTACTTTCTCTTTCTCTCTTCTACTTTCTCTTTCTCTCTTCTACTTTCTCTCTCTCTTCTACTTTCTCTCTTCTCTTTCTCTCTCTCTTCTACTTTCTCTCTCTCTTCTACTTTCTCTCTCTCTTCTACTTTCTCTCTCTCTTCTACTTTCTCTCTCTCTTCTACTTTCTCTCTCTCTTCTACTTTCTCTCTCTCTTCTACTTTCTCTCTCTCTTCTACTTTCTCTCTCTCTTCTACTTTCTCTCTCTCTTCTACTTTCTCTCTCTCTTCTACTTTCTCTCTCTCTTCTACTTTCTCTCTCTCTTCTACTTTCTCTTTCTCTCTTCTACTTTCTCTTTCTCTCTTCTACTTTCTCTCTCTCTTCTACTTTCTCTTTCTCTCTTCTACTTTCTCTTTCTCTCTTCTACTTTCTCTTTCTCTCTTCTACTTTCTCTTTCTCTCTTCTACTTTCTCTTTCTCTCTTCTACTTTCTCTTTCTCTCTTCTACTTTCTCTTTCTCTCTTCTACTTTCTCTTTCTCTCTTCTACTTTCTCTTTCTCTCTTCTACTTTCTTTTCTTTTAGTTCTAACTTGTCACAATTTTAGTGACAAGTTTAAAATTTAAATTTAAAATTTAAATTAAAAATTTATTTAAAAAAAAACCCTAGCAGCCCCTTGGGAGGAAAAAAAAAAAAAAAAAAAAAAAAATAAAAAAAAAAAAATTTTTCCTCCCAAGGGGCTGCTGGGGCTGCACCGGACATATTATTTTTAATTTTTTATATATACTAGTATATAGGGAAATTAGCATAAATTAGCATAATAGACCCCCAGCCCATCCCCTCCCACACACCCCTACACCATACATCCCACACACCCCCCCCCCACCACACACTACACAACCACCCACTCACTCCCCTCCCAACCGAACAGATCACCATGCCCCAGAAGACGACCAAAGAAGACCCGGACCCGCGGCGCACCGGACCCCGCGGCGCACCGCCCCCGCGGCCACCGGCCCCACGGCGCACCGCCCCCGCAGCGCACCGGACCCGGTGGCGCACCGCCCCCGCGGCGCTCCACGCGCGCGCCCCGCGGCGCCCGCCCCCAGCGCCGCCCCCGCGGCGCACCGCCCCAGCCGCCCCAGGCGCCACCGCCCCAGCGCACCGCCCCCGCGGCGCACCGCCCGTAAACCACCCCTAAC
>CM041087.1:46238802-46253493 GCA_023079485.1 Archilochus colubris | reverse complement strand
GTCTGAGCTAAAGGAAGTGGCTTTTCCGTTATAACAATGTGCATCAAAAAATCATAAACTATATATAGTCCAGTTGTATAAGTAGGATGAGAGGACTGGGCAGGAAGAAAGTTGACAAGATATTAAACAGCAGAAAAAAAATTTTCATAAACATTTGCATCACAGTTTTTGTGATTGGTTGTCTATCAGTAGAAGAGCTGGTTGCTTGTGTGGCATAAAAATGGGAACCCTAATCTATTTAGACTACAGAATTGTTCAGTAGCATAGTGGAGTTTTAAGGCTTACTGTTTTGCTAGAAGAAAAAAAAAAAATTCCCTTACCCTCACTGGCAACAGCTGGAACCAGCACATAAGTTTGCTTCAAATGAATAAATAACTAAGCCTTTGAAATACACAGGGTGTAATACTACCAGATTTCTAATGTTCTTGATTGTTTAAAGGGTGGTTTTGCAATTTGTATGTCTAGTTAAAGGTAAATATCTCATTTGTGGTTTTTTTTCTTAATGAAGAAAAATATTGAGGTTTTCTTTAATTGAGCCAAAGAGGAAACATTTTTAAAATTGTCAAAACAAAAAAAAAGTATTGAGTATTAATACCAGCTTGAATGATAGCATTTGCATTATTTAATTTACTCAGTGATATTTACACAGTTAGTAAAAACGTTTTATCTAAATAACATACTGAATCATGTTTCGACCTAAGAAAAAGGACTGAGTCTGTTTCTTATCATAGGCTTTCCTATGGTGTCATTAAAAGAAACATATTAACAGAAACCAAATTAGGTGAAGAGCCATATTTCAGGAATCCTGTGATGCACGGAAGAACTGCCATCTGCTGATACACTAGCACACCTACATTTTAAGCATTATTCTGAATTTTGATGAGCCTGGAGATTTTCCTCACCTTCTCCAAGCCATGGACATGGGCAATGAAACTGGTGAAAGGCCTAGAGCACAAGTCTTCTGAGGACCATCTGTGGGAACTGGGGTTGTTCAGTCTGGGGAAAAGAAGGCTGAGGGGGGACCTTATTGCTCCCTACAACTACCTGAGAGGAGGTTGTAGCAAGGTGGGGGTCAGTCTCTTCTCCCAAGTAACACAGGACAGGATGAGGGGATTTGAGGAAACGGCCTCAAGTGGCACCAAGGGAGGTTTAGATTGGGTATTTTAGGAAAAATGGAAAAACCTGAAAGAATCTGCTGAGGAATCCATGTCCAAGTGACATGGCTATTTATTTTGCCCAGTACCAAGGGACTGGTGCACGTACAAGTGCAAAGCTAACATTTCCAAGACTGCCTAAAGAATTTGGATTTTGAATGCAAATTCACCTGTCTAAATCCCTTCATCTGCCATTATAATCCCCTCCAAAGGCAACCCTGAAAGTACAGACATTGAGTTCCTTACTTCCATGAACACTTGTTAGTATTGGTGAACTCAATTTCAGCTGGTTATTAGAGCAAACAAGAGACAATTTTACTGGATTATGCATAATCACCTGCTTAATTAAATGTAACATTGATACAGACCCAACATGACACTTCTAATGCCTGTTTTCTGTTTGTAAGATAATTATGACTAGCTTCATTTCTTGTGGTTGCATGTAATTACTACTTGTCAGGATTTATAATAGGAGTGAATAAGAACCATAGATTTGGAAATGTATGTATTTATGCTCTTTCTGCAGACTGTTAGTAGCTGAGACTGTTATGATTTAGCAAATATGTTAGTAATATTCTTGGATTAATAAACCTAAAGGGACAAAACTATACTATAATGGCAGAGAGAAGACCCCTTTTCCTTCTCCACCAAACAGAAGCTCAGAAATAGTGATTAGGTAATTAATGCTATGTGGTTAAATGCCAGTCACTGCTTCCAGAGGGCTGATTTCTCTGAGTCTCTTGCATATGCATATGAATCCTATTCAGATTAGTGGGAGCTCTCCAAAGTCTGCAAAGTGATGATCCATCTAACTCGTTCCAGTATTTAGAAAGATAAGATGTCTTATGCTCAATGCAGAGTCAGGGATTTAGAAGAGTTGTGTTAGCAATCAGTTGATACCAATAGGCTCTGGATTCAACAAAAGTAACTGTGAATTAATTCTCCATCTGTAAAAGGAAAATAAAATTCCTCTTGTCTTTCTAACCCATCTGATACCTTGGGAAAGGATCTGTTACTTATATCAAGTGAACCTAGTGGTCTTGATTGTCTTTAAGACTGGTTTAAAGGAACGGAATAAAGACGTATTCGACTGTGTTTTTAAAGCCTGTAAGATACATTCACACCGTACTGCAAGCTTTTGCACAGTCAGGAAAGTCAGAAAAAAAATACTGAAAGAAACTAGTAGAAGAGGGAAGTTTACTTTGCCCCATGATCATCCCCCTCAGGAGCCGGGTCTTGAGGAAAAGTATGTAATCTTGGAAAACTTCAAGTAAACTCACAAGAATCAGCAACACTGGCAATTCATTTTTACATGTGTACTTTGAGCATAGAATTTTTTAGAGGAATATTTTTTTTTATTATTATTTAATATTGTTAGCCAGCTTTGGGGACTTCCCCTGCTATGGATATAACATTGTGAGAGCAGTTTGGTGCTCTAAGACTTTTCCAGTGAGTTACTTAAAAGAATGTAAAAGGGAAATAACAGTAGTGTGAGGTTTTTTTTCTCAGATTTGCTCTTGGTATAGGAGCTAATTTTGAGCTGATATGTCATGGAGGAGGCCTCAGATTTTGGGGGTGGGGATATGAGGGAGGAAACTCAAACTTGCCTCAAAAATTTTTTTTTTCCAGTTCTAAAAAAAGGTCCTCAGACTACTGCTTCTGGCAGGACAGAAGGCATCAGCAATTTATAGACTAAAGAGGGCTACTTGGCAGGTGGAAAAAGGCTTCAGAGAGGAGTGAGAAGAAAAAATTGAACTTAGGCTACAACTCTTTCCCCTTTCCTGCTGTCCTTAAATGCTCAGAGTAGGTAAGCTGTGACTGTACTCATGTGGCAAAGGTACCCAGTGCGATGGCAGCAGGGGGACAAGAGGCACTGCAGCTCCAAGATGTACAAGTGGCCTCCTGCCCTGTGCCCTTTTGCTGTGAGAGGGCAAGAGCCCGGGCACACAGGTCAGGCTGAAGAGGACAGAGCCTGGGGCTTTTTCCTGCCACTCCCCAGGGAAGGCAGGCCAGGCCACTGACCCCGGCTGTACCCAGAGCATCATCTTGTCTGACCTGAGATCCCTCCAGAGCCCAGGAGAGGACTCCTCAGGACAGGAAGGTGTTTACCCAAGCAGACAGAGGCCGTGCAAGAACTGGTGGCTGAAAGCCACCATTAGGCCAATTTACCTGATAAATTTGGCCCATACAAGGGGTGATAAGGAACAGCTAGGCATCTTGTGGGTCAGTGTTCAGGCTCTTGAACATGCAAATACTGCATTTTTTTTCAGATGGTCTGTACTTTAAACGTGAGTTGTACAGTTTCCTTGCTTAAGGAGTGAAAGAAGTATTCAAAGCAAAGAATAAATCTCTTTTTTTGGGCAGTGTAAAATGACGGGTGAGCCTAGATTATCAAACATCAGTTTTTTCCTAACAATTTATTAATTTCCATGGGTGGAATTCCTGCCTGTTTGCAAAGAAGAGAGGACAAGTAATTAGTGCTTTCTTGTTAGAAATATTTTTAGTGAGAGTCCCAAAATATCTATGGATTTTGATTCCTATATTAATTCCAAAAAAGCAATGGAATGCATCAAAACATGTGGAATTCAACAAGACTTTAAAAGGAAAGAAAATTATTTCACATTTTTCATCATCAGCCACAGCTTCAGAAAAATACATAGCTGCTAAAAGTTGTTTTGTTTGTACATTATTCCAAAAGCCTGATGTAGGTTACAGTTACTGATATGCAGTGATTTGATTTATAAATGCTGTTAAGGCAACTTGTAACTGTTTATGTTATAGCACTCATCATACAATATTATTTTCTTCAAATTAACTTGTAGGAAAACGTCTTTTCCCACAAATATAGTGCAATGTAATTCATTTTGCATGAGTTGCTTTTAAAGCAGAAAGTATTACACAATGCAGTTTTTATAGAATAAATCAGGTCTGGGTGGGGAAAGCAGCAGAGAAAGCTTTTTCCCATCAAAAGCCTCAGTAGGGGTCTATGATTTTGTGAGTTAAGCTGTGAGCAGAGGTGCAAACTCAGGTTCTGGATACTACACAGTGGCCCTCCTTTCCAGAAAACTTCATAAGGCCTAGAGAAGAGAGCTTGCTTCCTAAGCTGTGCAGGAATCATAAAACTGTTTTTGATGGAAAAGACATCCAAGAGAAACGAGTCCAACTGTTAACCTAGGACTGCCAAGTCCACCACTCAACTGTGTCCCTAAGCATCAACTTTACATGTCTTTTAAACGCCTCCAGGGATGGTGACTGGGCCACTCCTCTTGGCAGCCTGTTCCAGTGCCTTACAACCCTTTTGGTGAGGAAATTTTCCCTAATATCTAATCTAAACCTCCCCTGGTGTCACTTCAGGCCATTTCCTCTCGTGCTATCTGACCTCGCTGAGACTCAGCCTGGCCTTGCTGCAGCCTCCTCTCAAGCAGCTGTAAGAGAGCAATGAGGTTTCCCCTCGGCCTCTTTTCCTCCAGGCTAAACAACCCCAGTTCCCTCAAATGCTCCTCATAAGACTTGTTCTAGACCCATCACCAGCTCCATTGCCCTTCTCTGGTCTCCCTCCAGTACCTCAATGTCTTTCTTGTAGGGAAGGGCCCAGAACTGAATGCAGTTCTGAACTGAACACTCGAGGTGTGGCCTCGCCACTGCTGGTGGCCCTTCCTGGCCACCCAAGCACCCTGCTGGCTCACATTCAGCTGGCTGTCAACCAGCACCACCAGGTCCTTTTCCTCTGTGCAGCTTCCCAGCTGCTCTTCCCCAGGCATGGGGTTGTTGTGACCCAAGTGGAGGAGCTGGAAGAGAGAGACTGGGGAGGGGAGATGCTGGTACCTTTAGGTCACTAAGCGTTTGCAAAGGGATAATGTGAAGGATTACAGAAGCCAGACAGAAGACTACTACTTCACCTAATACTCATTTTCGAAGCTAAGAAGTGCCTTTAAGTGACAGGGTGGGGAGGAGAGAGTGAAATACAATAAATTATTTTAAAAATTAAAGCTTGATTCAAAGTTCAGAGAAAAGGAGAGAATGAATTCCTGAGACAGCGGTGGTGCTTCAGCTCTTCGTGAATGTAAGCCATTCTGGCCAGTAGGAGAAGCAGCTATGCTACCAGAAGAGTGAACATTGCCACAGGGGTACCTCTAAATCCCAGCCAGTGTGAAAATGTTCTCTTTACCAACAGGGGAAATTGTCCCAAATGACATTTTAACCAAGCTGCACATTTGCCTTATTGCATCAAAGGTAATTCACAGCTTACTGCAAATCATGAATGTACTGGAATAATACAATGGAATAATTTCATCTGTTATGACACAATGAAATCAATATAAATAATAAATAGAGCCTTAAAGGCCTGCCATCTAACACCTGATGTGTGACACCTGAACTGCTTCAGTGTACATGAACAGCAGCACGAAGAAGCAGCCTCACTTCAGGCAGGAAGGACACAACCTGTCACCTTTGCTGCTGAACCCCTCAGGAAAACCCTTTCATGTCTTTAAGAGATGTCCCACAATGCCTGAACGTAACTTTAAACAAGCCTCGTGTTCTCCCTCTGGTTTGAGCATGGGGCAGTTACTGCCTCAAACAGGGCCAGCAGCTTTCCCTCTTGACCCGTGGGACTTTACCCTTCCATTGGCAAAGCAGAGGTGGTCCAGGTAAAATGTAAACCAACTGTGGACAGTCCTTAGTAGCATACAAACATATGAGAGCAATGCTGCTGACTTGCTTCATTACTGCCTCAGGAGCTTGCAGACAAATTGAATTATCTCTTTGTTAGAAGAGGTGAGGAAGCCAAAGAAGCCTGTGCACGAGGTGACTTTACTATCAAAAAGTATATAAGAAGGAAGATTCTTGATCCATTTTCTGATTTGCAGGGTGAAGAAGACAGAGAAATTAATCTGCATGCATTTTTTGCTTTCTTTTCCAGGTGTCTCCATCATCCACCCTTCTTGATGTGAAACTCAAATTTCACAAAGCATGTAAGTACTATGGCTAGCAGGCTGGAGTCATGGTTAGAGGCCTCTCAGCTTGGAGAAATTTTCAAATTTATTTTTCATGAAAGCTGAGACTGCTTGACAGCTCCAGTGCTAAATAAAAGCAGTGTTTACACTGAAGTTCTACTGTAGCTATCAAGAATGTGAGAGGCTGGAAGGAGAAGGCTGCATAATTTATCACTGCCAGCCCATGAGGGGCAATACTTTTCTATTCTTTTTTTAACATTACCCAGTATCAATTCAAGACCAGCACTGCAACTGCCCTTCCAGTGTTATAATAGATAAGCTATGATAACATGAGGCTGCTTGAAGAAGGCCATAAGCAGCCCACACAGACCAAACAACCACTATAGTGGGGAACTCAAGCACAGAGATTAAACTACTGAGTTGGCATTTTGCAGCCAGTTTGACACTTCCCAACTGACTCAGCCACCTGCAGGTTCCTTAATGATCAGGGCAACATCCTTGCCCTTTCTTCTAGTACTACTTTTTTGTTTGTTTGTTTTTCATATCCATGAGAAGGGGAGAAAGTGGGGGAGATGGTAACTTTTGTACAAAAGGCTGCAGATATGGACCTTGTACATGACAAGAGATGCATGCAATCATGCTTGAAAACTCTCTCCTCTCCTCTCCTCTCCTCTCCTCTCCTCTCCTCTCCTCTCCTCTCCTCTCCTCTCCTCTCCTCTCTCTTCTCCTCTTCTCCTCTCCTCTCCTCTCCTCTCCTCTCCTCTCCTCTCCTCTCCTCTCCTCTCCTCTCCTCTCCTCTCCTCTCCTCTCCTCTCCTCTCCTCTCTCTTCTCCTCTTTTCTCCTTGCTCTTCTTTCTCTCTCTCTTCTCTTCCTCCCAGATGAAAGCATCTCTGTTGGATGCTCCCCTTCTGCCTGCTCCTAGACACCTGCCTCCTGCCCTTACTAGAGTGAGGTGGTTGGGAAGGTGGGAGGAAAGTGCAGTGAAAGTAGCTGAGCACCAAAATGGCATTTACCTTTATCCACTGAATTCATGGTCAGGGTTTTGAGGCCAAATATACCTGAAACCTACAGAATGTATTTGTGTCCCCTTTGAGTTCTGAAATGCTCAAGTACTGCTGCAGTGTGTTTATAGAAATCCTAATTGCCATCCTAGACTGAGAAATATTTTCTTCCACTCTTGCCTGTGGAAAGTAAGGTGCTACTTGTGATAAGGACTGGATGACACCCACATTTGAGATGTGCAGGTCTGTGCAAGGCCAATTTACTTGAACTGAATTTCTTAGAACTGCAAAGGTATTGAGCAGAAAAAGGGGCAATAAGAATTGAGGGTTGGAAGTGAAGGCTAGGGACACACTCAAATTAGGAATGAGGTATTCGGTTCCAAAAGGCAGTTTACTGTTGGAGTAAGTGTCTTAGATGATAGGCTTTCATTAGTTTTACAAAAAGGAGTATTCAAATAAAGGCTATATTTCTTTTGCAAAAAAAAAAAAAAGGTTTAGTCAGACACTAATATTCTGAGTTCAGAGACAGGCAATTCAGAGACTGAAATTACAGATGCTCCTGTACATAACTTGGCAATCTATATTTGGATCCCCAGTTGGAAAAAGCCCTTAAAGACCCAGGCATATGCTTTTCTCCTAAGACCATTACCACACTCCGCAGCTGACAGGACTAGAAATCATCTCAGTGATTTCATCTTCCCATAGGGAAAGTAGAGCTGGAAAGGACACTGAAAACAGAAGTGAATAAAAGCAGATGGTCATCTTTTTTTAAAGATGCTATTATCATCACAGTATCTTGTACTTTCCATTGTTTTGCATAAAGAAAGTGACTCTAAATTGGCTTTTATCACACTTGGAACTGAGATAAAGCAGCCTGATATCACAGTAGATCTCTAAAAGAGAGCCTATAGTGATAGCTAAATATAATCAAACAAAAATCACCGTATGTGAAGACTTCAAAAGTACACTCTAAGAGGCATAAGGGTGTATTAAAGCAAGAGACTATTTTATCTATTTATAGTTTTAACAAGCGCTGCTGAACTAAAAATTAATTCAAACCATGAGGAGTTTTCCAGCAAACTAATACTTTCCGCATGGTGCTTTATTGGTTTTCCTTTTCTGTGTTTCCCTGGCACAAGTTTTATCCTCAATATTCTCTGTCATTAACATTCATGAAAGCTTTTAGAGAAATGTACTGTATGCCTTCTCCAGTGTTCCACAGATAAATGTAAATAAAGCGTTGTGCTGTCATTGCACACAGATTAGCATCTACGTGAATATTTTTTATTATTATGAAAAGTATGGTTTATCATGTGAGTGTGTAAAGGCAACAGGTAAAAGTAATTGTCACATTAAGCATGTTTAGCATCATAGAAGAATGTTTGTTTTGATGGTCTCTGCAAGCCTTCAGCCACACGTGATGCAACCATGCAAGTCTTTCTCCAAGTACCAGAACCAAGCTGCCCCAGGTTTTTATCATGGTCCTGGTGCTAGGTTATTTATTTTTCTGGCAAACCAGAGACTGGCACATACCAGGCTCTGCCTGCAAGGACATCTCACAAAACATTTCCTTGTCCATCTTGTCAAACATTTCTCCAGGTAAGAAGCATCAGTCATTGTACCCGAAATCACAGAATCACAGATTGTTAAGGGTTGGAAGGGACCTCTGGAGACCATCTAGTCTGGAGCAGGACGACCCTGGAAATAATTCTCATGTCTGTGGATGACTCCTTGGCTAACTCTATGAAGCTCATGCACTTTGACACAAAGTCTGGTGTTTGCCCTAAGGATTTGGTATTTCAGTTTGTAAGAGCAGGACAATTTGCTACCATTTCTCTGGTAGGGAAAGCACAATGGGCCAAATCCCACCTCAGCCTCCATTTCTCCCTCTCAGAGTCCCTTTGCCCAAGGGCCATGACCCTGGCCAGCAGTTTCAGTGCCCAAGCTGAGGGCATTTGGACTGCTGAAGAGCTGAAGCTGTGCAAGGAGATTTGCTTTAAGTACAGGGCCAGAATGTTGAAGCCAGATGCAAGACAGGCTTGACCACCAACATAAGCAGCCTTCCAAACAGTTTCTCATCTTTGAACAAGTCATTGTTGTTTTTTTTTTCTCATCCCTCAGGTAACTCTTGTGGTCCTTTCCAGCTTGTGATTCATTAAGGTACACATCTGACTCACTTTCAGTGCCAAAGGACTGCCCAGACCAACAGAAGTGACTACTGCAGCTGTTGACATCCAACACTTAGAAAACTGACTACTTTTATTTATTGGCAGACAGTTTCTATAAAAGCCCTACATCTAGGCACAAGCAACAGGCAATTCTGGTCCATCTTGCCTCCTCCAGTTCTGGGGTCTTGGGATGGCAGACGCTTGTCTTATCCAAAAGGAATATCTAAGCAAGCCAAAGTAAATACCTCCTTGTAATCACATTGTCACGTTGCAATTATAAACCATGTTGACAAGACCCCAACTTCTCAGCAGCCCTTCAAGCCTGCACTTTTCAAATACCATTGAGCAAACAGAAATAAAATCAAGTCCTTCAGAGCCCACAAACGTATGGTTGACAAACACAAAGGCAGTCCCAAAGAGAGAAAAACTACAGGAGATAAGGAATGGGGAGAGACACTGTGCTTCCCCTCTACCCTCAACAGAGAAAATAAAATTGATTCACTGGTTACAGTGCAAGGAGATGAGCATCTCCAGCAGAAGTTAAGGGTACAAATAAGGTCATGATACATAAAAACTTCAAGCAACATCAGTCAGGACTCGCTAAACTGCCTGCCATTTTAACTGCAATTGTCGATAAAATGGTCACATTAAGAGGCAGGCTCAAAGATGGTCAGAGGGTTAAGCCAGGCAGGCTATTAGAGAAAACATCAAAAACATCCTCTGCTACAACAAATGTCTGCAGATGAGGCTTCTGCTGCTGTCCTGATGAGCAAAAGGAGGGAAAACTTTGGTCAAGCAAGGGTCCTGATGCCTTGGTCTCAGACAAGCCCTGTACCACTTGCAGTTAAAGCCCATGTAGGTTGGGGCACCAAAATTCATGCCTAGTATTTTTATTACTTCTGGAGCTTCTAATGAATTTCCCTGCAACATTTGCTCTTCATCTCAATTTCCTTTCCCCCTAGAGGATATACTATCTGCTTTTATGTTGCAGAAAAATATTCTACAGCTGCAAGGAATGAAAGCCATCTGTTCTCTGAAAGTAAAGTGTTTCACTTAGGACTTCAGTTTAGTTTTGTTTTGATTTTTTTTTTCCCTAATTAATACAACTAATCTATCAGCTTGCTTGAATTTCACACATGGATGAAATACTGAGCATTTCAGCATAAGCTAGGAGAAAAAGTTTAATCAATCCAAGATCACTGGTTTTTTTCCTTTTAATTTTTTATTCACAGAAAGTGTTGAATATTTATGATAATACCAGGAGTTAAAATTTACACCTTCTCTATGGGGACCCCCTCTCCAAGTCTCCTTTTTAGGAATGAGTTGCTCACAGTGCTTCTTTCCTTCAAACCAAGCATCACCTCATTGCTCATTACTACAATTTACAAGTGGAAGGAACAGTACAGCCTTCTTCCTAGAGGAAGTATCATCTGGGCTGAATGCTGTAAAACTTAATGTTTGATTCATTGTATCATTCTCTGACCTCTCTGTACACAGCAGTCTGACACATCTTTGACTGTGAGTGACCCAAACCTGATGTTACAGACCTCCAAAAAAGTCAAAAGCAGCAGCAGGAAGATTCAGCATGCTGCCAAAGAGGAAGCAAACACAGCTGGAAAGCTTTGATCTTTTCTATAACAAATGTAATATTGGGTAGAGTATGAGGGGAAAAGACTGATTTTGTACTGAGAATTCTCATACACCCAAATTTCTGTTCAGAAAATAGGCTGCCTTAAGACTTGAAATGGAAGTATAGGTGTGTTCCATCCATGGGATGGATGTAGAGGGAAAACAGGTGAGAAACACACTGCCTCTCTCCTTACCTCCGGCTGATGCAATAGAGGTTTCCACTACCACGGGCTCACTGTCCAGGGCTCAGGAGTAAGCAAGGGAGGAAACCCTCTGATGGAGCAGAGGGTGCCTGAGACCCACTGGCTTCCAGGGTTGAGCAGGTGGTGCAATGGGGCATGCATTTCCTCATGCCTTCCTTGGGGTTCCAGCCCAAAATGGCTTCTCCTAACATCACTGGTCTGTACGGCTCCAAACCAACCCTGGGGCAAGAAGGGGCAAAATCCCCAGAGGCATCAGTGTGTCCTGGTACCAGGCTCCCAGTAAGCCTCATCGTTTTGAACCAGCTAAAATCTTTGAAGCTCTGCCCTGTCCCTCATTTCCTCCTGCCCTCTACGGCACTTCCCTCAAAAACAAAGGCTGCCCACAGATGCAGATGGCCACTGCAATCTCCCTGAGTGACATAAATAAAAGAGATGGATTCAAGCAGACTAATGATCTACTCTAGGATGCTTCCTGTGACACATTGAAAAGAACAGCTGGCTGTCAGCAACATATTTACTAGGAATTTAAAATACAACAACAGTCATATAATCCAGAAGACTTAATGACAGAGTGGAATGAATGCTGAATAAATACTCTTATTTGATAAACTCAAACATCTGAGGGATGCAATAGCGATTTACATTCTTCTGGGACAAACAAACAATTTAAGGATTTCATGGCCTTGTGGAGACCAGATTTTGTGAATGTGAATTCCTGTGTACTTCCAGATTAACCTTGTCTCTCTTGGTAGTAGAGGGAAACAAAACATGGAATTTTCGACTTGCAAGAATCTCCAGATTTTTGCTACCCAGTTTTCCTTGTTTTTTTTTTTTACCCAAAGTCAAGTCAGAAAAATTTGGTTCACATTCAAAATGTATTGCGGAACAGAATTACAAGCCTGGCCTATAGTGAAACCATGAAAGGACCATACCAAAGTTCTAACTTTGTGGATCTCAAAAACGTTTGAGTAAAAAGTTCAGTTTTCATAATGCCAGAATGTTTCCTTACAACATGGTGGAACCACTGCAATTCACAGACTGTGACAGTTGCATTTTTAAAAGTCTTGTAATCCAAACCAATACAAACATGTATTACTATTTATTTACTACAGGTAAAATAAAAATTACTTAAGAAAAAAAAAAAAACCTGAATTTTTCTGTTGGATATATTCCTACAGAATTTTCAAAAGTCAACAAAAGAGCATTTTCCAACAAAAATCATGCCAGAAAATGGCTTTGCCAGTCCAAGAAATGGGCTATTAACAGAAGGTAAAAAGTCCATGAATTTCTGCCCCTTCCTGCTCTTCAGCACTGAACCTCTTGCATCTATTTGTCCCCAGTCCTGGCATCCATCTATACCCTCTGCAAAGACACAGTGACAGGCAGCACAGGACAACCTCTCCAGGCTGCACCTGCAATTCACAGAGCACTGCCTGACACAGAAATCAGACATTACTGAAATGCTGGCAGGACTCTCAGACATGGACAGTAGGTAGAGAATCCTTCTGCTTACTGACAGAATCTTTTTCTTACTTTTAAGCACAAGACTACTTTGCTTTCTTTTACTGAAGTCTTCCCTTAAATGCAACTCCTGTCATCCTGCCTCATCATCAGACAGAAACTTCCAGATGTAAACACGCAGCACTGTTCATTTGCTGTCATTGATGCTCCTGTGCTGGAGATAGTTATTCTGTACCCTGATGAACTGCTACCAGCACTGTTATTAATCTGCATTACATGAGCCTTCAGAGCTCTCTGGCTGCTATCCTGAGCCACGACACAGACACGCACTTAACCCTAAGTAGCCTGAAAGCCCCCCACAAATCAATGGGGCAAGACTTCTGCAACTCAGTACCTGACATTTAACATAGAGCAGTACTGAAACTCTTCCCCTGCCCAAGGCACTCTGCTGTGAGACAAGATCCTTCCACAAACTCGACAGGGGAACAGAGTTGCCACTTCACCAAGGTGTCTATTTCTCTTTCTGTGGTATGCTGAAGGAAGCAATGGTCTTTATTACCTATAATGTGTTCTGACCCCCCCGGACAGCCCACAGCCTCCTGCTGTGTTCCACACTTAAACCCCTTGTTGCTCACGCCCAGGGCTGTGAAGGTGCAGCTCGGCCGCCTCAGAGGGCAGGGCCTTCCCTCAGACAGGGCAGGACAGGGACAGGGCAGTCCCCGGCTCTCAGGGACAGCTCACAGCAGGCTCGGAGCAGCCAAGCGGCTCCTACCTGGGCAGGCAGCAGGCTTGGTGTCCTGGGCAGGGATGTTCTTCTGCGGGGAGGAACCCAGGAGCAGCGGCAGCAGAGCCTCAGCCAGAGCAGCCCCTGAGGGCTCTCTCGGCGGCCATTTCGTATTGAGCGCCAAGGGCGGGAGCGCTGTGATTGGTCCATGGGGGTCACCTGACCCCTCCTCTGCTCACAGGCACCGCTGCAGCCCCGGGGACACCTCAGGACGCCCCGGGGACACCGAGCTACAGACAATGATGTGAAAAGAAAAAAAAAAAAAAAAATCCTTTTAGATTTTTGTTACCAAACTCATTTTAGACAACCTAGGAGAACGGTAATTTCTTGGAGGGGAAACAAACTTCATACAGCAAGTGTGCTGCCGAAAGCAGGATATAAGAATGACCTTTTTGCTTTTAATGCATTTGTCTCTCCATATTCATTCTGAGGCAATGAACCCAGCCTATTAGCACCGCTGGTCTAACACTAAAAGCCAATTTGATTTACCCATACTTGCTGGCACTGCAAACTGTCTGACTATCACTCAACTAGAAAAGAGACATTAGCTCAGGTGCTGCCCAGGAACTTGCTGCTCCCTTGCCTTTGTAATGTGCCCGGGATTCTGCTCTAATTCAATGTTCTGTAATCATTTGCATTTAAATCAATTCAAGGTTGTCGAAAGCATATGGGATCAAACGAAAATGCAAAATTTAAAATACAAATAAGTACTGAAGGTAGATTTTAACTGGTAATGCTGTGTCATTATGGAAAAGTTGAGGTAATTTAGAGCAACATTGAAGCAAGTGTTATTAAGAGAAAATGAGGCAGTTGTCAATGAGTGTTTTTAGAGCCATTGAAGGTCTCAAAATTAACACACTTCCAATATTTTGACTAAAACAAGCTCACTTATGTTAGCATCTTGTTTCAGATCTTCCTTCCTTCACTACAAAAGAAAGAAATCAAATCTGAATAAGAATGGCACAAAGAAGTGCAAACATAGTACCTGCTGTTGTGGGTACAAACACTGTGAGATACAAGTACTCAGAATAGAAAAGTACTCGGCCTTTTTGCCACAAAGCATAAAATTTCATCTCCATGGCCCCAGAAGGACATACAATCCAATATCACGTTCTGATATCCCCAGCAATTACTGAAGATTTTTTGATTATATTAATTACCCATTACCTTTTATAGAGCTATTTCTTCGGTGAGAATGCACACACCGAGATTAGAGGTCTGTCTCCAGTGTCATAAAGCTAAAACAAGCTGCTAGTGAGTATCACAGATGGGTATACGTTTATTGTGAGAGCATTGCTTGAATACTCAATTGCAGGAGGAAGCTGCTGAAATCCA
>CM041087.1:46199956-46229030 GCA_023079485.1 Archilochus colubris | reverse complement strand
ACTTTATCAAACTTTGTCCTGTCTGGTTTTGTCAGAATAAACTCCTCTAAAGCTTACAAGCTCTGAACTTTCAATTTCTTCAGGTCCCTTTCTGTGACCACAGATTTCTTCCCCTTACCTCTGGACTCCACTCACAAACCAACTAAATCATGACAACATTTGTTAAGTAATTTAATGCTCTAGTTAGCAAGGAAGAAGCTTTTTAGCTAATATTTATCATAAAAACTCTTCACGCAGTGGGCAAAGGGCTATACTGACTAAGAGAGAAGTTGCAGTAAATAATTTTAGGGTATTTTTATCCTTAGAATTAGTCAATCTGAACTGACTGCAACAGAATTATTTTCACAGCAAGAGCTGTAGCAGAAAGGCTCCTATAAAAGCCATGTCTGCACACAAAAAACAGTTTTCAGAGAGTGCTGCTTGTAGACAGAGGGGAACACGTCAGATTGTGTAAAGTTCTTGTTATGACAGGCAGAGGGCCACTGGTCAGCAGTACATCTGAAGCATCTCAAAGGGTGCAGGAGGGAAAACTAAAGGAGGCAGCTTACAGGGTTATACTGAGTGCCTGTGGAGATTTGGCCTCTAATTCATACTGCAATCAAGATGTCAGGCTACTAAAATGCTTTGAAAAATCCTATTAGCACTGCATCTGCTTCTCAAGGGACTCATACAGGCTGTGGTGTCTGGCCCTCAAGGAGTACTCCCCATAGTACTCCCCTAAATCCATTCGGGCCTCCTGAACACCCCGGAGTATTTCTAAATTGCCATTTTCACAAGACATCTCCTAGAGGAAGCTCTGAAACAAAACAGCTTCTGCTGGAAGCACCAGAAGAAAAACATTACTATGATGCATGGAGCATTAGTCCCACTGCAAAAAGAAACAAAATAATGGAATTGCACTGTAATGATTTTCAAAACTATTAACTTTGTTAATGAGTCATTAAAATTTCACTTCCTGCATTGATTCACTGAGAGAACACAGTCATTCATTAAAATCTCATCCACAAGACTTAAATCCAGCTGCCTCTTGAAATGTATGGACAATGCACATGCTTGGTTTTAAACTATAAAAGTTTGGAATGTGGGGAAAAAATGTTTTTGGAAGGAATAGCATTAAATATTTACATAAAAGTGTTTACTACAGTTTTATTGCAGATGTGTAACAGCAGCTAAAAAGCAACAACAACAACAAAGAAGAGGTTCACTCACTTCAACAGGATACATTAAGTACTCAGCTACTTATAATTATTGAGCACCTCTGCTCTGCTGCTAATACACCAAATATAAAATAATTTGAGTCCATAGAACAAAAGGTATATACTAAAGGACAGTATTATTTAATTTTCTGGGAACACTAGTCCAATTTTAAAGGGTCTGGGTTTTAAGGAGCAGGCAAAGGGCAGTAAGTTGGCAGTCCTGACAGCTCCTATGATTTCATTACAAACCCAGTGACATTTCATGCTCAAGTTGTGGCTCCTGGAGCCCTCTGTAACAGGAGGGAAACTCTCAGCTTTTCTTTTATTCATAAGCAACTTGCCTTCCAGCTGACAGAAGCCTGAAAATGTAAACCCTACCCAAGAGAAATACACATGCACACATCCTGGAGTCTCAGGATTTTAAGGCAATCTCATGATTTAGGGACTCGTTGCTCACAATTTCTCTGCTTTGGCAAAGCAGCAAACTGTTCTGAGGTGGTATGTGCATATGAATACACAATTACAGTATCAGCACCATGCACATATTGTATTTTCTATCGGATAATTGTCCTTTGAAATGCAAAGAACTAGCACACAATGGTACTGTAAGAAAAGCTACAGGGGAATAAAAAAAACCTCACAGCCTCCCACAACTCTGATGGGCTTTTAAACTGGTTCTCTCATGGCCCTCTAGAAGCAAAAGTGCAGGTTTCAATGATACCTCTGGAAGCAAGACTGCAAAATAAATAGCTTTAGTCAAGGAAAGCAAGCATGACTTACTAAGATATTAGACAGTTTTATGTATATGTTTTTTTATTTTATGTCAATAAAATGGTTGTAGATCTGCAGAGTATTCCTTGTCAGTTTTCTTGTGGACCCCAGAAATGTTTTAAACCCTAACAGGGATGATTCTATGTATCTTTCAGACAAAAAAAATCTTATTAGAAGAAAACAAACATTCAGAAAAATGTAAAGGAATATATACCATTAAAAAAGACTGCGCAAATCTCATGCAGCTTTAAGAAAAAAGAGTAAGTACCTGAAGGTCGAGTTACACAGCTGAGCTGCTTTAATCATCCTGACAAATGGATAAATTATAATTAATTACCCATCTCATCATCTTAGGCCAAATATGGGAAAAATAATAAAGCTTGCTGAAGACCTTCTCAGTCAGATCACAGATGAGGTCCATTAAAAAAGTCTTCCCCTCATCTGTTACTTACAAGGGCCTAAGAATATTTACAGCAGCAGAGTAAGACCTAAGCACCCCTGATGCCATCATCTTTTTGGATCAAGAAGAGGGGAAGACTTCAGTATGGTTCTGTGTGTGTACATGTGACCTTTGAGCATGGGTTTAGCAAGGCAAGTCCTGCTTGACTAAACTGATCTTCTACGACAAGATGACCCTCTTAGTGGACAAAGGGAGAGACTGTGGACGAGGGACAGGATGCCATTGAGAGGGTCCTGGGCTGGTTCAAGAAGTGGGCCTTTCATTAACTTAATGAGCCTACACAAGGCCAAGTGCAAGGGCCTGCACCTGAATTTGCACAATCCCTGGTATCAGTGCAGGCTGGAGGATGAAAGGATTGAGAGCAACTCTATGGAAAAGGATTTAGGGCTACTGGTGCATGACAACTTGGACACGAATTGCTATTGCAAAGTTGCAGCCCAGAAAGCATTCTATGGAAACATGGCATCAACTGTATTATTAATTCATGATTGTATGACATCAACTTTAGTTACCATGCTTTTCAAGATATTTTCCATTCCTATGCTGTGTTTTCAGCTCCTTTGTGTTGTTCTCACTGCGAGTGCATCAGCTGCTCTTGTCAGTGATGGGTGGGATGATGCTGGAAGATGTTTAGGGAAGCTACTGAGGTCCTGGGTGCCTCTGGTTTCCATCCATGTTGCATGGGAACAATCAGGCTGAGCATGATACAGGACGAGGCACAGAAAGTGTTTTGAAAAAAGATGTTTCTTCTCTGGCATCCATCAGGGTCTACATGCAATCGGCTAGCACACTGATAACTATTTTTTCCACTACTCTGAGAGAAGTTTCATTCCTGTCTACAACTACCTGAAAGGAGGGTGTAGCCAGGTGGGGGTTGGTCTCTTTTGCCAGATGACTCTCAGCAAGACAAGAGGGCACAAAAGGTCTCAAGTTGTGCCAGGGGAGGTTTAGGTTGGAGATGAGAAAGAATTTCTTTCTGGAGAGGGTGATCAGACATTGGAATGGGCTGCCCAGGGAAGTAGTGGATTCTCCGTGTCTGGAGATATTTAAAAAGAGACTGGATGTGGCACTCAGTGCCATGGTCTGGTAACTGCAGCGGTAGTGGATCAAGGGTTGGACTTGATAATCTCTGAGGTCCCTTCCAACCCAGCCAATTCTATGATTCTATGATTCTTTATTTTCTTCTAATTGCCCTGACAGTGTTTCCTAAACTGATCATAGTGAAGCAGATTTTAAAAATATATGTTTTGCCTCCTACACTAACCATTAATTGTTGAAAAGCCTTAAGCAGCTTTGCTATGCAAAAATGGCTTCTTGCTCTGGACCACTTCAAAATGTGAGAAACAACATGTTTCCCCATTACCATGTTGTGAATCCTGCACATATGAAGGATAATCACAAGATTAAAGTATCTGACTGGAAACAGAGATACCAGTGTCTGCCTCAGGGCTATGCTTGAAACTCCATGGGTAATGAGAAAGTATCTCTTAAGTTTTCGCCCATCTCCGAGGGTAAACCAAGCAAAAGTAAAAAGTATTTTCTTTACCTCAGTATTTTTGTCTTATCTGAGCACATCTGGGATGGGAATGTCTTGCAGAAACAATACAGCATCACACAATATACCAAATCCTGGCTCGGCTGTTAGCCTGTAGCTGCTGCAGTAATATACAGAGTAAGAATTATTTGCCGTATTTAAATGGCATTTGAAAACTGATCCTGTTCTAACTGCTGAAAATCCCTTCTGCTTCTGCATTGGAATTAGTTAGGCCATCATCTCATATATTCCTCTTGAATTTTTCATCCCAAACTGCAATACAAAGTAATGCCTTATTGCTTTCTGCCATGGAGGCTGCTACATTAGCCTCAGCATAAACAGAACAAATGAGCATCAGCCCGTGACCCAAAAAGAATACTCCAGATGGACTCCTGCTTTAAACATGAGAAATGGATGCTGACTGAGGTCAAAATGACAGCTACAGAGCCACGCTGGAAGAAGAAGCAGAAGCAGAGAATGGTTGCTTAGATCTGAGCTGCTATAGTGCTTTAACCCCAGCTAACAAGTGGACACCAAAAGACAATATTGACTTCTCTTGTGAGGCAGGTGACAAAGCTTTAGGTTTGTATTTCAGGTTGTCCACACAGCCACTGAGTCAATTCTCCTGGTGAAAAGACATCAGGGAAAAAACCCTAAAATTCATGGGTTGAGATACAGACAATTTAATAGGAAGGAAGAGAAAATTAGCATAGTAAAAGGTTATACCAAAAGAGCGATGCACAAAATAATTGTTGAGCACTGGCTCACTGACCAGTGGCCATCCCACCCCCAGCACAACAGCCTCTCCCCAGCCAGCTCCTTCCAGTTTACATGCTGAGCATGGAGCATCCCTTTGGACACTCTGGGTCACCTGTCCTGGCTGAGCCCCCTCCCAGCTTCTTGTGAACCTCCAGACTACTGCCAGCAGCACATGAGAAGCTGCAAAGTCCTTGAGTTGGTGCTTAGCAACAACATAATGCTCATATTAGATACAAAACAGTACTATACCAGTTACTAGGAGGAAAATTAACTCTCTGCCAGCCAAAACCAGGACAGTTGAGCAGCATGACATTGGCATTGCCTTTCTGCATTGGAATTCTTCCTTCCCATTCCACCACAGAGCATTGCAGTTCGGTCCTAAGCAGTTTTACTTTTCAAAAGCAGTATTCATTTACCTTTCCATAAACATTATCTAAGATAAGAATTCTAAACATTTCAAATAGTTTCTCTTTGAAAATTCCACCTTTATTTAATCATATTTAAGCAAAAGGGCAAAGCAGGAACAAATTTTTTGCAGAGTCAGGCTGCATTCAGCGAAAAGTTAGAGTGAACAAAACCCAGCATTTTTTCCATCAGATAAACTTTACAAGCAAAGCAGTGTGCACATAGCCGCTGTGAACACTTAAATTTGCTGCTTTTTTGTTGGGTTTTGGAAGGAGTTGCTGAGATTTCTTACTGATTTTTAGTAAAATGAACTGATTGATAAGCTCCTGGTAATAAATAATAGCAGTGGCAAAAAGGTAAATGAAATGCAATTGATGCATTGCAAGTCAGATAAAAAATCCACCCTCAGAAATATGTAAAATGGCATCATCAAAGCTACAAGCCAAGTGTTGCTGCAAAAACATTTGAGTAATGAGTGCTACTGGAAATGTAGTAATTGCACACACAGTAATTAACATGCTACTAGAATTACTGGTCTTACCTGTCATCAAACCTCTTGTCTCTTTGCAACAAGGCTTGCCTCAGACCCCAACTGACATTTATCTCTTTCCAGATTTCCATTTCTGTTGCTGCTTCTCCTTTCCAGAGCTCAACTAGAAGATTCAATTGGATACCACTCCTGAAACTTTGAACCCATTTCAGACTCTCCTTGAATGAGATTGCAGAAGACAGCAGATGAACATGAAGACAATGTGCTTGAGAGGAAGACCCCTTGCCCATCCTATTAATGGTACTGAGGCAATGGGAAGCATCTTTTCTGAAGTCTGCTAACCTACTTGTTTGAATGGAAACCACTTTCAATTTGTCACTTCTAGTAGTCAAGTCAGATTACAAAATGAAAACACATGCAGGAAAGCCTGGCAGTCTAGTTCCTGAGCACAGCACACAGGGACATCTCACACTTTCCATGGACAAAGACAGCCAGTAGATTACAGACTGTATTGAAACCACCCAGACCTCCAGGGCAGGAAAATGAGATAAGGTGCTTTGGAAAAGCACATGCCTCCTGGCAGCCATTTGGCACCTGGCTAGGTCAGCCACCCATGTTTACCACCTCGTTTGAGTTTGAGACAAGAGAGGCTGAAGAGTGGAAAAATTATCAATGCTTGCTAACAGAAATAGAGAGAAAAAGAATAAAAATGAGGAGGCTTGGTCTTAGAAGTGCCATAGTGTGTGAGCAACCATATTCCTTTGAGCCTATTTTCTTCCATTTACAGAACAAGAATCAAGGTTCTTCAGTCCCTTGCTCTAGCTCTTACAGCCTGTGCTATTACACACCTGCACAGATCAGGTAGAGCACAGCTTCCTGACAGGGAATGAAAGATAACTCCATTTGTGTACACTTCAGGAGGAGCTGGAATCACAGCTCTCATCTCATGAAGGGGAGACATTTCAGCCCTGCTAAGACATGTGAATAGCAAATCAGTCTGATCCCAGTGTCTGTGCCCAGCCACACATACATAACCCAGGCTCCTGGTCTGAACAGGCTCCCAGGTATCATAGGTACTATCTTCCCTGGAGAGAAAGGGACCCAAGACCTCCATATCCCTCTGCAGGGCTCAGCATGCCCCAGGCCTCCACAGAGTTCTTGCCTGAGAAGTCCCTTGGGATTAAGGAGTGGGTAGGTGTTTGGGTTTTTTGACAAAGAATGAAATCTTCACCCACAGATGATGCAAAATCAAGAATGACTGTAGAAAGAGCTGGATTTTAAAGCAGCTGTTTAGCTAAGTGTATCCTAGGTGAGACTTTCAGTTTTTTTAAAACACCCTTAGTGCAATTTGTCAACTTGCAGGGAGAAGGAGAATCAGACATCTGTAACTATGGCAATGCTTCAGCAGCCTTCATGCATGATCCTAATTAGACAAATTCTTTGTGATACCTTCAGACTTGTACAGAGTTGAATGCAGTGACTCAGCCTCCAATGAGCAAAACTCACTTGAATTATGTGACATAACCATTGTTGCCAAGTATGCTAAGCAAATTTGGCCATAATTTTCCCAGGATTCATATGCTGTTCCACTTCAGCACTGTCTTTAAAGACTTAGAGCTAGTTACTGAAGACAGAGACTGATGTTGCAATGGGTCAGAGCTCTGTAACCTCACCCTGTGCATCTCTGTTTATGATGCTAGGGGAATAGACAGTCCCCAAAGGGTGCTGAGATGTTAAGAAATCTGATGCCATTGAGTGCACAGCTCTTTAAAGCATCATCCTTCATGTGGGTGTTACATATACCTGAAAACCAGGCACACAAGGTGATAAATCAGCCTGGCATTTGATCATCTCATGGTTTACCTGGTCGGTCAGTTTTGTTTCAGGAGAACAAGTCTTCTTATTGTGCAAAGGCTCCCTGATGCAGCAGATGTGTTTTTTTGTAAAGGTTGTCTGCTTGCTACTATTCAACAAGCAGCTGTTCATAAACCCATAGTTTAACAATTAAATTAATTTTAAGGTAAAGGTTGGAGTTATAAATTTTCTCTGCCATTTCCTGCAGCTAAAGAAACTAAGTAATCATCAGAAGGAAAACAGTAATGATATTTCATTATTTCTTTTCTTTCTTGTCACACATGCTGCAGTAATGCACAGAGATAAACAAGTACCTGCTTTTCAAATTTCATTTTGAACATAAAAATCACTGTAGGGCACACAATAAAACTTGACTTTTAACTTATGCTCCATAATCAATAGGTAATCCTCAGCTCAACATTTGATACAAGGTGCTCTGCTTAACCTTTTCTATGCTGTCTCTCCATTTTGCATGCTATTTGCTTTCAATTAAGCTGTGAGTGAACAGACCACTTCTGGACAGGACATTTTTCCTTAAATTGAGCAGCACTTTGCCTCACAATCTTAATCAGGAGCTGCTCGAGGAGGAGGCTCTGCTCTTGCACAAAGCACCCCCCTGCCAAGTATCTCGAAGTAGAGCAGTGCGTGTTAAGACCAGGAGAAGAGGAGTGGGGCTACCAGATGCTAAGTCATCAGTCACTGACACTAAGACAAACACTGATGTCAAGAATAACAACCTGCTCTAAGGGAGGAAGGTAAAAAAAATCAGCTTTTCAACCAGCACAGTACAAACATGAGTTATTCAAAAGCTCATTTAGATGAATTTGGTTGTCTAGTCCACCTTCTCTGGACAAAGCTTTCTTTAGGGTCACCCCAAGATTTTCAGAAGCCAAGGTCAAATCATAAACTTCTTGTCTGATATTCCAATTAAATGAATGTTAGGTAAAGCACCATGAATTTTCACTGTTGTGAAAAATGTTCTACCTTCTGCCAGTTCCCAAATTAGTATTTTTATGATTTGGGATGGCAACAGGAGGGGCTGCCTGGGATGGAGCATTTGGGTTGGGAAACCTAAGATCCAGGAAGCAGAAAGGCAGTGATGGCAGATGACACAGCCTGAAAAGATAAGCGAATCTCCTTGATGCCAGAGGAGTTACACCTTGTCACACAACGAAGAGTCTGAACAAGTTCCTCCTTACCACTATTACTTTGCATTTCCAACTAGATACAAAGAAATTGAGTCCTTTGCCTTAAATGACAGTGTGGGGTGCACAATTTTGCTCACCCTGCTGTACAAGATGGTACTTTGTGCTATGCAGATGGGTTTTCACTACTACATACCAAGCCTGGTGAATAAGTTAGCTGGAAAAGTGTAATTATTATCCATATAATGAATAAAAGTGAATTGATATAATAATGGGAGAGAACATATTCAGCTTTGTGAAGAGAATAACATTTAGGCCCAATATTTCAAGTTTATCATTTATCTGAGAGGGATTAGTAGATGATGGAGTAAGAGCAGACATGCTTTAAGAGTAAGGCTCACTGTCACAATTAAAAGGCATTTGTCTGATTCCAGGAATATCTGTGGTCCTCAGTGTGCATGCATATATGCATATATATTCTTATTTTTATGGAAGATCACCCATCCTTCTTTTCCTGAGAATTCCTTGGCTTTATGTCTATTCTTGTTACACTGAGAATCTGCAATGCTACCAATGAAATTGTCTATGAATAATACATTACTGCATCTTATAAAACAGTCAATGATTTCTTGAGGGATAGTGAAAACTACTAGTAGTTACCAGGTGTTCAGGCCAGGCAGTACATTGCTAACTCATTTAATCTAGTCTATGTTAAATAAAATACATAGTTTATTCACCTCTAGTGTCATGTATCATACAGCACAAGAGCAAACGGGAAGCTGATCCAAGCATCCTGAGTGGTATTGACAGCCCACAGCTCAGCTCTGCTGCAGCACAGTTGTGAGGGGATGTGAGGACACACACTGGTATTCTGCACTTCAAGGCAGGAGTCACCACTCAGCTTTCAGCCTGGCATTCGTACGCATATAAACTCAGTTTCATGAGCAGTGCAGAGACTAAACCAGCCACTGTCCTGCCCATTAGTCAAGAGAAGTAAGCAAACATGCCCAGTCAGCCAGACCTTCATGGGTTAGGGGGTACGTTCAAACAGCTCAATATCATTGAGAGGAAAAAGGTGGAAGGCAGCTGGTGGATCCTACCCCATGTTTTGCCAGGATTGCCTCAGCCACTTGCAAAGTCAAATGTGTTGGGGAATGACACCTAAAATATTTAGATAAGTTTTGTTCCAGTCTTTTTATGCTCAAGCACTGAACCCATCAGCCTCTGGGGAAAAGTGCTCTGTCTAGTGAGTGCACCAAGCCACACTGGCAACTAGTGAATTTTATTTCAAAAATATAGTTCTTGTTGTAGGTAATGTTACTGCAAGATGCAAGCAGAATTTCTGAGTTGAAATCAAAAAACTAAAAAGTCTGGTTTGGAGGCTGCATCTTCTTTTTCAAAAATTAAGACATGCAGGAAAACATACGGGAAAGCCCATTTTACTAAATACAGCTGACTTCCTAAGCACCTGCTTTTATTGTTTACTCTGCAAAATACTGCTTTTGAAAACAGCATTTTCATGTATATATGTTCCAAGGCTCATTAAAATTAACATCCTAGTTGTGACAGTGGATTGTCTCTGCTGGGGCTCAGAGCTGCTTCCTGCCTAAAAGGTCCTAAAGAGCTGACAGCACACTGTACAGGAGAGCTCAGCCAGAACACAGCCATGCAGATACCATACAAAACCAGAACAAAATCCTTCTCCAGACCTGCCAACAGCAGACCTATAGAGAAACTAAATTCTCCATGTTCGACTGCCAGATACCCAAAACTACACAGACCTTTCCTCTAATGTCTGGGAAGCAAAATGCTACCAACCAATATAATCCCTATTTAACTCCTCAGGGAAACACTGGCACACTGACATTACATCCCAAAGATTATCAGACTGAAAACTGGCAACATTCGTCCATATTCTTCATACCCTATTCCACAGGCTTCCAAAGGAATGGAATGTTTTGCTTTAAAATGTATTACAATGCAAGCAATATTACCTAATTTCAAACATACCCAAGCTGACACACTTCTGCCTCACTTACTTCATCATCAGGTAGTGAGGATGGTGAGAGTGATTTGAATGGAAAACCTTCTCAGAACAAAAGTAAGCTTTTTCTGGTAGCAATATTTCCATTTCAAATATATTTCCTTGTGGCTCAAGGATTTGTAAGATTTTAGCAAAATATTTCAACTAAAAAAATTCTGTGCTGATACAAGTCAGACAGGATCGCTTTGCTTTTCAGCTTTTGCATTTGTTTTTTTCCTTCCCTGCTTCTTCCTTCTTATCACTGCAGAAGTGGATGGAGAGAAGACAAAAAATCGGACACAAGGAACGACAGTCTCATGGGAAAAAGTCAAAACATTTCAGAGATCCTCAAAAAGCATCTAAATGAAAATGCTGTGTTTCTATTTAATTCTAAACCAGTCTTCAGTTTGTTCTCTGCAAGCAACCAGGGAAAGGCAGGACAACATCAAAACACAAACTTTAGTTTCCATAACAGCTCAACACACTTTTTCAGAAGCCCCATTACAAGCTTCATTTCTCTTTTAGTAACTGAATAAACTAATGCAGTGCCTTCAGCTGCACCAAAGGCACTCACGGTTTACACAATAAACGTCGTGTGGGAGACTTTCATGGGAAAGAGGAGGTTTGAATAGTGGAACAGCAGAGGGTTGTCTCCCTAAGAACTAAGGGGGAGAAAAAAGGAAACTATGTTTTCAAATGGATACTATACAGATATCTGAGTGAAACAGTGTATTTTTGAGTTACAGGAAATGTTTCGATTGTATTTCGCTACAGTTAAAATAAACAAACAAACAAAAAAAAACAAACCCCAAACAAAAAAACCCTACTCAGACAAAGCCATTAAGTTGAACAGAAAATTAATCTCACAAAAGATGAACTCAAATGCAATAGTGAGTTCAGCAGCAGTGATCTGATATTCAGGATTCCATCCCTATGAAGAACAATTATGATCTTTCTTGAGAAACTGCAGAAGACTTTGAGCCTCTAAGTTAGCAACTTCCTAGCCTCTTGCTGCCAGGGAAAATAACACCAACTGCTTCTAACATTTTCTTCTGTAGACAGACTTATGATTCAGGGGAGGGAGGGAGGGAAGAGCAGCAACCAGAAATCCTTCACACTCATCTGCTCTATTTCCATTTTACATTATTATTCCTTCTTTGTATTGCAGTGTGCATGTAATCTCGTTCCCTGGGAATAAAAACCTATTTCTTAAAAAGCAAGTTTCTAAACAGTCTAATCTCACTGCCCTTCTTTATGGATATAATAGCTCTTTCTCTAGGTATTGCCAACCTCTCCATAGCCTCAACTGTTTTTACACAGAAAACTACACTCAAAGGCATTTCCTCTGTCTTCTAAATAAACTGCTTAACTTTGATGCCCGAGTACCATCCGTTTGGATACAGAGTTAAACCAACAACCTTTGTCACAAAACTTTCTCCTCCTGTGTTTCCTGTCTCTGGACAACTGGCCATTGCACAAGTTCAAACCCAGCCATCCCCAATACATTAAGAGGGACTTGCTGTACTTGGTGACACTAACATTGAAAAGCAAATGGTGCTGGTCTGCTCTTCAGTGCAACCCACAAATCACCCAACTTCCCTGGCACTTCTTGTATAAGCCTGAAGCTTGTAATAGCCCCTGACAGAGCTCAGGAGTGGAAAGTTGCACCTAGTCTAATTGGGACTAAAGTACGGATATCTAAGTCAGATATGTTTTGACCTAAAGCACAATAATTTTAGCAGCAACAGATAGTTGTTTCACCCTTTCTCTCTCAGGAACTTGCTTTTTACAGCCTTGAGCATATGGATTCACTTGGACAATTCTGCAGGAGGAGAAATGGGAGCCTGTGAAAAAGGCTGTGTCTTGCTCCTGTCCAAGCAACAAACCAGAAGCTAAAGGGAGATCAGGACTGTGTGTGCTGAGCTCCAGCCTGGTCTCCCACCTCAGCCAGTCTGCATTAGCATGCCAGAACAACACCAAAGCACATTTAATCCACTAAACCCTTCTGGGGTGGCATCATGGTGGTGTGCTGGTGGGAGCCCACTGAATGGATCAGCCCTTCCTGGAGGAAGATTTTTTTTGTCTGATATAGCTCCTCAGGAATAGATTCAGTGCTTTCCAAGGAAGTGTGACACTGCCTGACTATACACATTTCAGCATGGCCTCTTCACTGTCAGCTTCTAAATCAATTTCATTCACTTGGTGCCAAACTAGCATATTAGTTTTTAACTTGCCTTCTCACTGAATAAGATACAGCAAACCTCTGATTTTTATTGGTTATAAGAAAGCTCCAAGAGGAAGAAATGCAGGAGAGAAATGTCAAACCTAGACTTCAGACCACATATTGCTTCTTTTTGCAACACCAGAGGGGAAAAATTCATTCTTTATTTTGCAATACAATTCATGGCTCTTTCCATAAGGCACCTAATGCAATTAATGAATTTGGCATTGGTAGTCTTCACCATTTTCATTGTATGCCACTGGTATAAACCTCTCTACATATTATAAAGTGTTCTGCCCTAAATATGTCACGAGAGCAAACAGTTTCATGGAACAGGGGTGGTTTTGTGAGGGGAAGTAACCCCACATTAGCAGACCCAAAGCTAGCCAAAAACTCAAGGAGATGACTGTGGAGTTTTGGGGCAGCTTTTTAATCCAGTGTTTTCCACTCATGAAACCTCAGCTTCCAAGAAAAAAGTAACTGCACCAGCAGTTTATTTTCTTGCCCCAAAAGCACAGAGTTAGCATGGCTTTTGCTACAGAAATCAGTTTTTGAGAAACCAAGGAAAAAAAAAGGATGTTAACCAACAGACAGCCAAAGCACTTTACAGTGAAGGTCCAGATCATTGCTTTCTTTAAACACAGAAGCCCAAAGACAGCAACATGAATCATTCATGGCAGTCTGAGAACTGAAGTTGACCCCACATTTCAATGCTGTGTCCACGAGCCTTAAGTCACATTCTTAGGCAATCTAAAATTGTCATTAGAAGAAGACTAAGAATCAGATTTACATGTCTGCCATGGGAAAGAAAAATTAAGAAAATATTAAGCTACAGAGCACTTGAGTGAAGCAGCTTATCACCAGAGCCAGGCTGCTGTAGAACTGTGTAGGGCTATACCAGCATATAAAAAGTTCTACAGGAAATGGCACATCCAAAACTACATGCCTTCAAACCTCAAAGTTAAACTGATTTTTATTCCTAAAATAAAATATCTAGGTTGGATTTTCAAAAGGTAGAAGTCACTGAGGCACACATTTCCAGTAATTCAATGGAAAGAGTTTGACCCATTTCTGCTTTGACTTTACTTCAAATAACAACCACACATCATATTAGGTATGAACAGACTTGACTCAACACTAAAGTCAGCATTGTCGTATTTCAAGCACATACAACCTCAGAGACCTCTAAATATCATTTGATGATAAATTTTCCACCTAGGTGGCAAACAGGAATTTTATCACAGGGAGAGAAATGTGTGTGCTGTGCTGCCTTCTTCCCTGACTAGTGACTTGTGGCTGGTATGGGGTTGATATTAACTGCAGTAGATCATAATCTAATTTTTTAAATTTTTAAATGCTTTGAATATGCACAATAGTCTGTAAATGCCAAATAACACTTGTAACAGCACTTGGTACTGATCATGCACAGCTGAAACAATCTACATTCCTCTGGACACAAGAGTACTCTGTAGTGTAAGCAAAAGGGAGCAGTTAAACACAATTTGTCACAATTAATATTATATATTTTCAAATTAATTATAGCAAACAATCCTGTCTTTTCCTTGTAATGACAATTCATGCCTGACAGATATACAAAATGCACTCTAACACAAAGGTATTGAAATATTATAAAATAAAAACTGTTAAAAAGTACCATCAAGGGTTACCCTTTTTTGTCACTGTTATTAAGACCATAAATCCAATATCCATACAGTGTTTTTAAGCACTGCATTTACTATAGAGTAAGAAGCTTCTCTGTGCTGTTTATAATGGATCGACTACATTTTTTAGGAAAAATGAAAGTAGTGGTTTAGGAGAGGTAACTTCCTTATCTTCTTAAATGCCCTACATTCACTGCAACAGTGCCATCAGGCACCAGTTGTGCTGCTAAGTGACACAGATTTAACTACTCCATTGTGTCTGTCTACCCTATGTTACCTCCTGTTCTGCACTTTCTCCCATGTTGCATCACCTGCTTGTTCACCTGCTGCACACTGCCAGGATCCTAGAGCACCAGCTGCTGGAGAAGGAGAATGCCTTTGCCCTGCTTGACTGCACAGCACCAGCTGCTTTAAAACCCAAGGGCCTGCCAGGTCTTCTCCAGAGGCTACACCCCCCACAGACTGTAGATAACAGCACTGCCACCTCACATCTCCGTACTGAGAACAGTCTGAATCACATCCATGAAGCACAACAGAGCTGCTCAGTGAACGCCGATTAAAACACCAGAGGATTTCTGTTTTGATTTCCCTATGAGGCCTCCAGACTGAGGCAATTAGCAGCAGGTGTCAGTGACTCAGGAAGCCTCAATGTAAAGCTCTTCATTCTTGTAATCATGCCGAGCTAAGATACTCTGAATTATACAGGTACTACTAACTATGCAGAGGCTGTAACAGACAAATAGCAACAGTTCTTCCCACTTCAATATTGGTTTCTGTTTTTCTCTTTATGAAGCTCACATTTTCTGTGTCTTCTAGAAGACTAAGTTATGTATCTGTGCTTATAGATACATAAAGATTATATTTTCCCTTCCTAATCTAGCTAACTGCCAAGATGTAACATGCAAGCCAGATCTGCAAGCCAGTCTGCAAAGGCCCAGACCTTGCAGGCATCTGGTTTGCAACCTGTTCCACACTGTATTTATCTGAGCTACTTGGGGTATACACATACTTGAAAGGAAAGAGAGCTTTTACATTATTGCAGCTTGTTCTGAGCCAGCAGGGGTATCTCTGCTGAGCAGTACTGGGCCAAGGAGACATGCCCTAGGGGAGGTTACTTGCAAAGTTAATGCTACTGATATATGAGAAGGTTTCCTGTTCCTATGGACAGCTTCTGTCAAGAACTCTCCCTGCTGCAAAAAGTTCATAAGTTAAAGATAAGAGGCACTAAATAACTTCTTAAAGTGATACTTGTGAACTGAAAGAGTTTTTTCATGGTGGAGCCCCACATAAAGGATTATCTGTCAAAAAATGTATCCTGGGTGACATCCATGATCTTTAGGGTCAACCCCACTGTAAACAAACAAAAGAATTTTGTGATCACCCAGTGCCTAAAGGGAAGAAAGAAAACATCCACTGCTTAAACTTAAAGCTAAGGAGTAGCAATGTTCCTCAGTTGTCTCAAACTTTGAAGGATCATTAAAAATAAACAAAAGCAGCAATTTGTCATCTCAACTTGACTGATAAAGAGGACTTGAAACCTGCTTTCCCTCTTCCACTGCCACTTAGTGGTGGACACGAGTATGAAAATTGATTCACAGTCAAAATAAAAACCTGACAGAGAAGCCCATAGTGTGTGTAATGAAATTCTCTTCACTCTTCTCAACAAACCCCCAGTCTGTGTGCCTTTAAAGGGCTTTTCCCTGGCTCAGAGCTGTGCCACCTCAACAGTCTGTCTGGCCCTGAGACAGCCTGAGAGAGCAGTAGCAAAGAGCTGGAAGGCAGGAATGTGCCTTTGAAGATGAGCCCACAGCCATGAGTTTGATCAGTCCTCCAGTGAGGAATTAGAGCATTTTTCACACAGAGGCTCACAGGGTCTTTGCATCAGCTTAGCTTAATAATGCTAACTAACAGCTTATGACATGTGGGACCTTACAACGGAGCTCCGAGTTGCCTGCATGAGCATTCTGGTGACAAGAGTTTTGGAGAAGACTTGTATCAGAGAAGCCTCCATTAGATGCCATACCCTAATGAACTCTGCTCAAAAGGGCTGAAGTGAGGAGCCTGAAGTCAGCCTCAACTTAGCAATTCCTTTATGGTAATGTCCTTAAAAAGGTCACAGGAATTTTCTTTCCAACTGCACCTGACTCACCTGAGCTGTCTGTCAGTAATAAGCTTTCATTTGTAAGAGTCTGGAAAGCACCTGGGGATTTGGAATTTAACAGTCTGTTCTATCACACAGCTTTTCCATCACTCTTACACCAAAGTCGTCCATGTTCCTAAGCCATACAAAGCAGACAAAACAGTAGAGTCTGTAAAGGCCTGCAGATGGTATTTCCTGAACTGAGCTGGGCTTTCTAAGGTGGAAATACACTGGAGCCTAAATTGAGTTTTCAGACTTTATTATAACCAAAGGAACATACACATTATTGCTAAAACTCACCCATTCCAGTCTACAAGGTCCCACTGGTGACTAATGCCATGCACGAGTTGCACTGCTGAAGAGCAATGAGCTAGATTACCCGGGTCATATCTTATCTGCCTGAGTAAAGGGTGCTGAAGTAGTCTGTGTAAAGCCAAGGGACAAAAGTACATGCACATTTTCAAAAAAGGAAAGACTAATAGAATAATGCTATACCCAAGCTTTCTAACACAGCTCAAATTGAGGGTGGAATTTAACTCTACCATTACATGCTATTATTTGGAAAGCTTAAGAACTATTAAAATGCTTTCTTGGATGAAATTTCACAGGTAGAGCATTCCAGCCATACCATGAGGAGGAACTGTTTCTACTTATTATATCAGAATTCACCACAAAACAGTTCTCAAGCTTTTACTTTTTTTTCTACTAAAAACCCATCAGCTGCCTGTGCTTGCAATAAAGCTCTAAATGAATAATGAAGTACACACCAGAGCAGACACTATAATCACCACAAACGTAAAAAAAGTTTCCTCTACTGCACATGTTGCCTAATTTGAGAAAGTCTACAGAAAGGGAAAAGCTGGAAGAGCCTTGCACCTTGCCTGTTTGAAGTCAGGTACCATCTCTTTCTTATTTCTTAGTTATTGCTACAGCTTCACACTTCACACTATACAGCATGTGTATAAACTGTAACATAAAGACAGAACCATTCTACTGGCTGACACAGCAAACACACTGCACAGAACTGGGTGCTCAGCAGTGCTGCAGGATGATGACACATGCACAGAAAGTACCCACCACATTGAGTTAATGTGAAGTGCTTTGAAAGTAGTTTTTTCAAATATTGGGTCAACTTTAAAACATCACTTGAACTTATACACTGTTGTCTTTTTAGTTAAATAATGTGAAATATTATTAAATACTTCTTGTGCGTCTTAAGATTAAAATCTTATGGTCTGCTTACACTACTATATTCCAAGCGAGAACAATAAAGACAAACTTCAGAAGGATCCCTTTAATTCATCTGCCATGAGCTATGCCCTGTGGGAGGTTTATAGCAAATTTTGTGGAAAACGCTTTATGCAATTCTATTTAGTCTTACTCCATCCCCTACAAGTACACAATAATATATTTCAAAATCCTACCATTATAGGAATGTGCTGCTCGATGAGTTGTAATGCTGAGATGGCAGTGCTCTCACTTGGGAGAAATGCTGACCAAACCACCACCACTTCTACCTTACAGAGGAAAGGAAGGGCAAATCTCCACCAATAAGACACAAGGTGCTAAGTTAAAGTGAGCTCATTTGAGTTGAAGCCGTTTGACCAGTCCTGCAGACTGCAAGAAGTTCTGATATCCACCTTCTTTGTAGAGTGTCCAAAGTCCAAATATCACACCACCTCCTTGTAGGTAGGGGATACAAAGGAAGAAGTGAAATTATATGACAGAGGTACCTAGCCAATTGTTGTGGTAGGGCCTGGAATTGTAAGTCCAGTGGCCCAATCACTGAGGAGAGCTTTTCTAATAAAAGGCTTCTGCACAAATAGAATGAAGAGCACCAGTTCATGAAGTCTCACTTCTCAAGCCACTGTGTCATGCCAGTATCTTCACTGCATTCCCAAGAAGAAATCCCCCAGACTCCAGAGGGAACAGCACACCAGCATCTGAGGACAGAGTTTGACTCCACAGACACACATTTGCCTCAAAGGAGAAATATTTAGTTCTCAACTTTCACAGTTGTTTGAAGTGGTGTCTTTCTAACACTCAAGAGGAACTGAGTGTGACTGTAATCATATTTGGATCTTGCCTACTAAAAATAAACTCCTTCCTCTGTGCACCCTGACACTCACAGAGATAATAATAACCCATTCTTAGAAGTAGCACTGGATGATAAACTACACCAAGTGACTTAGCACAGAACAGTGCCCAAATATTACAGTGCTCAAATATTACAGTGCCTGGGGTACAGAAAAAAGAAACCACAATAATGAAAAAAGGGCTGGGAAAGGTGATGCCAAATGCTTTACAAAAGCAGTTTATTCATCCTTACAAGATGAGGTGGCCAGCTGCTTGACATCCAAATGCTGATGTCCATTAAAATCATAACAATCAATATATATCATCTGCCTTTCTGGCAGCAACCAAAGAATCACAGAATGTCAGGGGTTGGAAGGGACCTCAAAAAATCATTGAGTCCAACCCCCAAGAGTAATGTAGGTCACACAGGAACACATCCAGGTGGGTTTTGAATGTCTCCAGAGGAGACACCTTCCCTGGGCAGCCAGTTTTCTGTCACTCTCACAGTAAAAAAGCTTTTCCTCATATTTACATGGAACCTCCTCTCACAGAATCACAGAATTACTGAGGCTAGGAAAGACCTCTGAAATCATCAAGTCCATCCTGTGACCTAACACTACCACATCAGCCAGGCCCTGGCACCAAGTGACACATCCAGCCTCCATACCTGCAGGGATGGTGACTCCACAACTTCCCTGGGCATTAAGGGCACTTCTCTTTATTCCCATGCTCCAGGTTGCACCCACTGTCCCTTGTCCTGTCATGGATAGCACTAAGAAGAGCCTGGCTCCATCCTCCTGACTCTTGCACCTTATATATTTATAAACATTACTGAGGTAACCCCTTATTCTCCTCACCTCCAAGCTGCAGAGCCCCTCAGCTCCCTCAGCGTTTCCTCACCAGGAGATGTTCCACTCCCTCAGTCATTTGGTGGATTTGCACTGGGTTTTCTGAAGCAGTTCCCTGTTCTTCTGGAACTGAGGGGTCCAGGACTGGACAGACTATTCCAGGTACAGAACAGAGTTCTGGACTCCCCCAGCCCAGTGGATCAGGCAGAGCAGTGTCCCTCACCCGCAGGCCGCTCCCCTCACAGGCCGCTGAGCGCCGCTCAAGTTCCCGCCCTCTCCGGGCCCTGCCGCCTCACGGCTCTCTCACCATCGCTGCCTACTTCAGATCCTTTCTGGAAAAAAAATCTACTGCATGGCAAAGTATGGCAGTAAATGGGGACAAAAGAAACACACCTGGGTCTGAGAATGAAGCCCTGGAGGACACAAGAGTGCAGGAACAGATGTAAGGTCAGCGGAGTGAACAGACCAGGAGCGAAGCGTCCATCCAGGAGAGCCACAGCAAAGCTGTGCCTGTGGTACCAAGACAGGAGGGGCGTGGCTTCACCAGTGACACCCAGTGCAGCCGTCTTCCTGCAGACCAGACTTCCAGAGGGAAACTGAGGAGCACATCTGGCAAGTCTTTGTTACTGCTGAAGGCTGCTGGTGGGATGGCTTAAAGTATAGACCAGAGAAGGAGAGAGGAAGGTTCTCACTGTGATTGAAGGGAGTACACCATGGAGTTTCTCACTGGTCATAAATCCAGCCTACAGGGAAGGCAATACGAACACCATCCTGTCCCCTTTCAAGAACAGCTGCATTTTGTACATAAGAAGTTATGCTCCCAATTCTTATTAAAGCACTAATAAGGAAGTAGAAGTAATATTATTTAAACTTTCCATTAAGTTTCCTGCCAGTTCCACCTCTGTCTTCACTATTTAACACCAAGCTTTCTCAAGGATGTAGTTCCTGTATTTCAAACTCCTGTGTCACTCCATCTTTCCAACCCTACATGTAGATCCCAAAAATGACTCCTCAAAGACTGGGCTAGATATTGTCCACCATATCCTGGAGGATGAAGTCTTGTCAGCACTCAGCTTGTGAAGATTGCTTTAAAATATCAGTTCAGTGGCACAAAAGTATTTAAGGCTATCAAAACCAAGGTGAGAACTGAACTTGACCACCTTCAGAAGAATTCTCTTTCTGAAGAGGATAAGGATGAATCACATAGAGTCATTCAAAAGATCTCAACTGTGATATTCCCCATGCTGAAGAAACCAGCTCCAGAAGTAAGTAACAACTTGTAATTTTTCACAAGTGCTAGAATCCTAATTGCACAGAAATGAGCTGCATTTTATCATCATCTGATTCACAGAATAGGTCACATAGGAAGGTTTATTAAAGACCATGTATTAACCCCCCCTGCTAGACCAGGTTGCATAAAGTCCCCTGGCCTTCAACATTTCCAGGAAGGGGGCATCCACAAGCTCCCTTATCAACCTGTTTCAGTATCTCATCACTCTCATAGCAAAAAATTTCTTCCTGATGTCTAACCCAAATCTCCCCTCTTCCAGTTTAAAACTATTACCTCTTGTCCTGTCACTACATGCCCTTTAAAAAGTCCCTCCCAGCTTTTCTGCAGCCCCCTTCAGGTACTGCAAGTCTGCTATATGGTTTTCCCAAAGCCTTTTCTTCTCCAGGCAAACAGCTCCACTTTTCTCAGCCTGTTTCTGGAGCAAAGGTGCTCCAGCCTTCTGATCCTCTTTGTGGCCCTCAGGACTTACTCCAACAGCTCCATGTCCTTCCTGTGTTGGAGGCCCCAGAACTGGACACAGTACTCCATTTGGAGTCTTACCAGAGCAGAGGGGGAGAACCCCCTCTTCTTTTGATACAGCTCAGTAAGCCTTCTGGGCTGCAAGTGAGTATCTTCCAGCTCATGTTGAGCTTCTCATTAACTAACACCCCCAAGTGCTTTTCCTCAGGACTGTTCAATATAACTGTTTTCAAAAATGCATGTACAGATGGTACACTCATTTTCAAAAAATGGCATTGAAAAAAACGGTTTGACAAGAGCTATACTTCTAAAGGATAGCTTAAAAATAGACTTATCTGCATCATTGTTCCCCAACAGTCATAAAACAAGCAAAAAGACATAACACAACCAACCAGTCAGATTTAAAGGCCTCTCTTTTTAACACTACTATACTGTGAAAGTTGACAGGGAGATAAAAACAGTTGTAATAAAATCTAATGCAAAAGGTAACCGATTAAAGAAAGATAATGTGGGCCACTTGAAGGGTGCCAATGATTGGTTTTGACAGGACAGACCTCAGAGAGAAGTCAAGCTGTCTTATTTAAAGGCACAACCACACTGTAAATCGCTTACCTCCAAGCAGTGGCTAGTATTTGGCCTTACTCTATCACAGGAGAACTATTCCACAGCTCCAGGGAAAAAGCATAAAATTCACTGCAGCACTCCTAACTCTGAAACAAATAGTTCTTTATGTCACAGCCTCTTCAAAAAAATTTTTTTAAGTAATTAAAAGAATTGATTTATGATCACGCGAAATTAGCAGAAAAATCACTATTGGAGAAGGTTGTAAATCAAGTAACAGATGCAAATTTCCGATTACCTGTAACAGACCCAGATTGTTGTGCTGTGGAGGCAGAACATATATACTTACAATTAAAATATGAAGCAATTTTTTTTTGGGTTCTTCTAACATGAGTTTTTAGCCTCACATCTGCTTAGAAAGGACAATGCCAGTCCCCTTCCCTGGACTACAGCTGAGAGCAAGTTCAGATACCCAGATACTCTGCTCTTCCCACAGGAAAATGCCCAGTCCCATGTGGGTGATGATCCATCAAGGCCCAAGATGATCAGCATCTGAGATGATCAGCAGTCCAGCTTTCACAGTCATACCACCATGTAGTGCAGGGCAACACCCAGGGTTCAGCCAAGTTGCATTTTCTAGGTAAACTATGATGCATACTCATGTTGTCAACTGACTTACATCTTATCAGGTAATGCATCTAAAAAGTTGTGGGTGATAAAGACAAAATAACTTGTCTCTCTAAAACTTAAAGTAATAGATAGGTTTCAAAACAGCTATGTATATCTAGGAACAACAGGAACTGCTTGCTCCTGAGCTTTCCTAGGAAAAGGATGTTTTTAAAGACCTCAAGCTCTTCTAAATATTTGTCCTCCAGTGTTTGTGTTGCAAATGTAACCCAAAAAACCCAAGCAAACATCCTTCAGTAAAAGTAAAGCAAATGCAAAGCTTATTCTTGCTTTTCTCAGACACTGCAAGAATTTCCACTTTCTACCGTGTCATCAAGCAGTGATTCCATTTCTTGATTGACAAATAAGTGGCTTTGCCTGTGCAGATAGATATTTTTGTAGCTGAAATGAAGACGCAAAAAGCAGTTGTTAAAATAGCTGTCAAAAATAGCTACGTAAGTCTTAATACGTGAACGCAGTCATCAGAAACATGAGCAAAAGCCTCACGGCTTTCCACTGACTGACCTGAGAAGGATTTAAATTGGAACAACTTCTTTCTCCAACACACAATGCATCTCTCCAGGCAAAGGGCAAAGAGCTGCTTGTAGCTACATTGCCTTCCAATGGTTGTTGAAGCTTCTCTTTACTAGACACTGACTCTGCAGGGCCATAATTTTAATAGACACAGGTATTCACTCAACTTCTGTACTTATGCTTTTATGTCTGAACAAAGTCCCCTTTCCTCTTTCTAGTCAATAATTCATTCTAAAACATGTTACTAACAAAAGCTAAAAATATGCCAGACACATATTTATTTTTGCTTTAATAAAAGATGAGATCTATTTCAAAATATACAGATATTTCCTTGCTCTGGAATGCTTTCTCTTCTTTCCAGATAAACCACTATTTTGCACATTACATTTGCTGCCTTCCGGAAACAGCAGATAACATTGAAGAGATTTAATTAATATGTACCACAGCATGACCTCAGTGGATAGAATATCTACCCTAAAGGAGCAGAGCTGTAGGAGGTAATTAGAGCACACCATGACATTTATTACTAATGCTCTTCCATTGACATTTGCTGTTGACAGGCTGCATATAAAGTTTTCCTCTGTTTGCACTGAGTTAGAGTGATATAGACTTTCCCACACGCCCAGTGCTTTTGCTCCTTACAGTAAATTAAACCATAAGAGACAGAAAAAAATCTTGACCTTTTCAGAGCAACTGGGTAGACCCCCATCAACTTTTTGCACCCAAATCTCTCCACCACACAGTGCACTATGATGGGGTACTGGTATGAGAAATCCTTTGAGAAAGAGAGAAATCCCATAGTTCCTATTCTCTTCTGCTGTTTAATGTAAGATAAATAATGTCAGATAAATAATCAGAGACCAAAAGATTAAGAACCTGTCTCTTCCAACCCCTCCCCAATCCTAGAAAACTACTCTGCTTTTGGGTTCCATTATAGAGGGGGTGTCTCAGTATTATACTAGCCAATGCTTTCAGATAATGAAATAGTACTTCCAGGGTTAAAAATATATCTCCAAATCAGTAAAATTCGGCAAAAAGCACACAATCAGTGGAGGACGAACTACACTGATGATAGCAGAAGTACCTAGAGACACTATAAGAGCCTTGGTAAAATTGGACAAATTTCAGAAGACATGAAACACTCAGAGACTGAATGAAGCTAAAGCAGCTTAAACTCAAGTTAATTTCATTCAAACATTCAAAACCTTTTTTTTTTTTTTTTTTAAAAAAAGTACTCCAGTTCCTCCCCTTTCCTTTCTCTGTTCGATCTCCCAGCACATTAAAGCTTAAAATTTTAAAAAGCCTGTTTTAATGAGGATTCTCAGGTTTGGAGTGGCTTGCTCTCACCAGGAGAAAATTATACCTGTAGCTGTCAGAGGACAACTCCGTCACCCAAAGAGAGACTCAGAATTTGAACTTGTTATATTGAGTTATCAGGAAAGAAAAGTGGGTACTTTTAAAGCTGGAGGCAGCAAAGGTCAGGTATGCATTAAGAGTGCCTCGGAAATGACAGGAATTTATCACTACTATGAATAGCATTTCATGTATACAATGCCAGAGCCTATTTGTGCTAAGTCTTCCACAGGGGATAACTGGTTTATTCTCTTGACTAATGGGAATGGAATGGGAGGTGCTACCTCCCTCTTAAATTATGTTCTGTCTCACAGTATAATCTATACACATATAATCTATATACATTTCCAATTTTGTGGATCAAGAAGATTTAGCAGCCTCATTCCCTCACAATATTTATGTCTAAGAGAACATCCTGGTTGTTCTGTTCAATTAATTTCCTAGCATCCCACTGATTTCAAAAAACACACTAATAGAAAACAGCAAGAGTACACAGAAGTACATGGTAATTAGAGATTATTTACTAAGTATTAGATAAAACAAACAATTTCAGATAAAAATCAAAAGAAAACCATGTTTTTGCTTAAGCACTTAGCACAGCTTTTCACATAAAAGGAAAAAAATGCATAAGATTTCTTGTCACAGAAGGAAAAACTGCTATGATCTGGCCAGGGTTTATCACTCTAATCAGACTGACTTCATTAGCACCCCATGCACTGCTGACTGCTCACCCTGTATTTCTTTCCTTGCTGGGATACTCTTTCCTTGGAATGGTTACTCAAGACCTTACCCTTAGAGCAGAGAAATAACAAGAATAACCACCAATTAAGAAAGATTCACTTGACTTTCAATAAATAGAAGAAGAAGAAGAAAAAAAACTACTGTGCCTGCAGTGCTATTTAAGAAGATTTTTGTATTTGCTTATTTTTTAAAAAAAAGCCAGATAGTCAAAAAAAATGGAATCTCAATTCTTAGTACAGGACAGAGTTGCCTACAACTTTCTGTGCCCTTTCCCATTACTGAAGTGCCTGACTGCTAGGGAAGATGTCCACCAGAGAGCCTGGGAGAGCTGGGCACCTGGGAAATACAGTTAATTGAATTAGAAGCTGAAGGAGGCTTATTAGCCTGGGCACAGCCTTAGTCCAAAAGTCTGCCAGCACATGTCCAGTCAAAGTGCTTTTCTCATTTCCCCACAGAAGATGGCTGTACACAGAGCTGCCTCTTTCCTATGACCAGCCACGACAGGTCAGTTGGCCACAGCCTGTAAAAAGAGTGCTTTAACATGCAAAAATGGTATTTTGACACAATCACTCCTCTACATTTTTCCCTACTTGTTTGCACTGAAGTATTTTGAAAACAGGCACTTGCCAGTCCCACAGGGTGCTGGAATGTGGGACACTGCAATGAAACACTGCACTGCCAGAAGGTTAGATGCTACCCAGCGAGTGGCTATGCTGACATTTTTAACTGTAAAACATTAAAGCACTCATTGATGCTGTCATCTGAAATCACCAGAAATCCAAATGCTACATTCTGAGCGCACATATTTGTTGTTCAGTGGCGTAGCTAAATAAGTAAAAAAAAACAAATTCAGAGCTTTTCCTAGTTTTCTTAAAACAGTGTGTGAAGAAAAGATCCTTCTCCCACAACAGACAGTGTTTGTGAAGTGTTCTCTTTAACTATGTATGTATCATCAAGACACATGACATATTCCAATAACCTTAGAACAGTAAAAATTACTGAATCAAAAGGAGAATGAGGTTTATAGCATCTAGCTGTTACAGCAGGAAAAATAAAATTGTTTCCTTATACACAGCCCTCCTACCACATCTAGCCTGAGAAAACAGTCCCGCATGCACTTCCCAGGAGTCCAGCTCTGCTGTAAGTGCTTGGTAATGTACTGCAATAACACTGCAAGAAAGGAGACATCTTATTAAATATCATATTTGAGGAAAACATTATGAGCCCTTACATGAAGACCTATGATGGACTATTTTGCAATTTCTTCTATTACAAACGTACACAGAAACCTCTCCTCCCCCAAGTTTAGCTCCTTTATTTTGGATTAAGAACGCATTTAATGATTCATATAAAATCTGCTACTTAATTTGCAGAAAGTGGAAAATCCCTTGAGTATCTCTAATTTACTTTGTGTTTATACTGACGTCTTCAGCTTCTGTCAGAAAGATCTGGCATGTCAAAAGACTGGCTAAAGCTGCATGTCCTTGGCATTGCTCAGCCAAGTCAGATTAGCTGAAACTTTGAAGACAAACTATATAACTTACAATATGTTAAACCCAAGCGGCTAACAACCTGCTTTCAAGCAAGCAGTAACTCCACGAACATTACACTACTGCAATCCTTTCTAAGAAAGCCTATTTGCAAATGTAGATCAAATGCTGAGCACTGAAGAAAAACTGAAAAATCTAGTTCTACATCTGCTTCACTGAAAATGTTTTGAGATCCCATCTATGGTTTGCTGCAAGGGCCTTAAAGAAATAAAACATGCACACACACAAGTGAAAACATAGTTTTATACATTTTACATAGGGGAACAAGATGTGACTTCCTTTCCAAATTAAGAAAGAAAAGGCTGGAGAGGCTGTGTGAAAGTAACAAGGTTTCATTTATTTGTAATTACTCTAAATCGTAAAAAACCTAAACCAAATCAACCACGCAGACAAAACCAGAAAACACTCAAAAAACCAGAAAACATAACTCCAGTTTTCCACACACATTATCAGCTTTCTCACTGAAATTCTGAGGGACCCTATATATGTTCCTCCTGGAAATACAAACCTAACGCTTGGTGTAAAAACTCAGAATCAAGCTAATTATAACTGGCTTGTCATGGCTTGTCCTGGTATTAGATTTCAACTAAATTCAATTACACAGTCTTCTCCTTGCTGCCATGAGATGAATGGCAGGATGAAGATGAATGAACACAGTCGCTGAAACTGATTGATCCCAACATGCAAGCAGGTTTATTAGAGTGTCCAAAGCAAAATGAGGAATATAATCTGTAACTGCTGGCTGGACCTTCAATTAAACGCAGTTTTCATCAAATGCCAAGAAACAGTCTAACTCCTGTTGATTTGCTGAAGTGCAGCAACCAAACTGAAGCTTGATGAACTGAAATAAAAGTTATTTTTACATCAATCAATCTATAAGTTTCTTTTCAATGGCTACTTGGATGACCCAAGCATTTACTTGGAAACTCTAAACGAGCAAAAAGCATGTTAATAAAAGCCAAAATGGAATGAGACACTCCCTGACAGTCACACAAGTCAGAGGTGAACAGACTGGAATTTGTCTAGTGTCTGCTCCATCTCTGCACCACATTATACCCTTAATTCTCATGGTAAACTAGAGAAGTGTGAAACTATCTAAACACACATCCCTGAGCAGTTAGCTGCCTCTGGAAAGACTTCCTAGTCTGGAAATACTGCATCCTGGTGGTATGGAGGCAGGCATTGATTAATGAGGAAAAAAAATCTGATACCTTCTGCATGGTGTGGCAAGGTATTCTGTAATCAATCTGAGCCAAAGGTTGGTAATTCAAATGCCTCTTGATCCCCAGACAGATGAGCTCAGACTGTGACAAAGTGCAGGAAGGTTGAGGAAAAGTGTCTGAGCACATCTTCAAGGGAACAGTTATATAAATCTCTGCTCTACTCCATCAAATGCAGTATTTTGCATACGTAACCAAGGGCTTGGTGTGTCTTCTAAGCCAGGGATGATCCATTCCCAGATGCTACTAGGAACTGCATCTATTTCACCTTGCTGGCTGAACATCTGGTTCTTGCATTTGCAAAGCAGAGAACAGATCCCAGATGTCAGCCTGGCGTCTAACTATTTTCTCTCAACCATCTGTGGCTTCTTCCACAATACTAATACTACCGTTTCTTTCTCCATGTTGGCTTCTGAACCTGTGTCCAACTTCAAGCTAATAAGTGTCCCTTGCCTTGCAGGCTGACAGCTCATTTGTCTTGTCCTGGCACACCACCCTGCTCTCTGAAAAAGCCTTCAAAAGGCAGTGCTATCTCCCCCTGGATCTATGCATTGTATCCATGTTTGCAAAAGTCATACAGAGAGAGGACATCTGTGCAGGGCTTGAGCTTTCCCAAACCCCTCTAATAGATTTTGATAGGGCTTGTTCACTTGGCTTAGCTAATATGCCAGGATTCACTTTCTGCATTTCCCCTAGCTTCTGAAATCTCTAACAAAGGGGGTCTTAACTGCTCAGATCTGTGCTGCACCTGCAGAGACAATCTCTTTGGCCAAGTAACAGAGACTTTCTCAAACCTTCAAATGCCTCTCTTTACTTGCTTTGGCTCTCTGCAGTTCGAGGATAAAATGGTTGAAGTGTTATTTTACTCTATGGATGGAAAAAAAACATAAGAAAAAAACAGGCAACAGGCTGTTCTTCCCATCTCACACGCCTGTGAGACAGCCTTGTGTCTGATCATTTCCCAAGCTCCATCTCCTCCAGTAAAGATACCACACACAAAAGGAAAGAGGCAAGTGCTTATCCCTGTGTAACAACTCCACTGGTTTCCCAGTACACACTATCATGCTCTGCCTGATGAAATGAAATACAACCACATACCTATGAAAAGACACATGC
>CM041087.1:46177154-46189658 GCA_023079485.1 Archilochus colubris | reverse complement strand
GCTAACCCAGAGATGTTATGTCACCTGCTCCCCAAGGTAAAGATCACAAACTGAAATAAACAAGCACTGAGCTTTTAAAACTCCTTTCCCTGTTTCAGTTGGTTTTGACTTACATATGTATTAAAACAGGTTTCCTCACCAAAACCTACCTACTCTTTTAAAAGTGAAATTAAGGTTGTGGGTTTCTCCTGACTGTCTGCCAGGAACTCAAAGCAGATCCTGAGGATTATCATCCCAGACCTGCACAAAGTTACTCAGCTCCCAACACCAAAAGTGTCCTGTGCACAAAGGCAGGCACAGCACCCCTCCTGCTCCCAGGCAAGGGCAGCTCCACACCTCTTGGAAGAACCTCCCCTCTGAACACACACAGCTTCTGGGAACTAACAAGCCTGCCACCCTCAGCCCTCTCTCCAGCCAACCAACTCTAGGAATGCAATTTTTTCAGCTAACTTTCCAGATGAACCATGTTTATTTCTGATTTTTGTCTTTGAAAGGACACAGGTCAAGGCGGCAACTTAGAGTTCACAAAGCTGCAGGTCCAATGCGTCCAACTCAGTCTCCAACGTAGGAGACTGAGTGGAACCCACTCAAATTTAACTGTGAGCACAGTTAATATCAAGATCAATGTGTCTGACAATCCCTCTCTTCACCTACTTGATCAAAGCCCTCTGACAATGGAAACATTACTTTCAACTTCAGTGGCTCTGCAGCCACAACGCAATTATTTCAGCTTTGCACATCAAACTAAAACTTCTAGAGCTGGATGTCTGCAGCAGAATTTCCAGTTTAAGCACCAAAATTTATTTCAACTGCTGCAAGATAATACCTACTTTTTATTTGATTCATCTAGGCACTGTTTTTCACCCTCATATAAAAGGGAAAAAAAAGGAATAAAAAAAGAGAGGGGGAGAAGCAAACCCAGGAAAAAATAATTTCAGGAACTTAATTAGAATACCACCTCCAAATACCTTGAGTTTTGGCCACCGATTCGTTAACATGTTCTTTGCTGGTATGAACTGAGATTAAAGTCAGGTCAGGCCTTCTAATTCACACATGTTGAAATGACTGCCAACTGAACTCTGGATTTACCTGATGTTTAAAAAAAAATCCTGAATCCTTTTAAATACTTGAAATACTAGTAAATATACTAATCCCTTAAAATCACACTGCATTAAACTCAGCATTATGTTATAGGGGATTAATTCCCACCAATGCAGCCTCAGAATACAGATTAAAAAAAACATGACAGTTCTCTTCTAAGTCATCTTGTGTGCCTTCACTCCAAAGGCAAGGCTGAGAGTTTGACATCCTGAATTCTACACACTACAGCATGATCTAAAATATCATTTAAACCACGAAAAAAATCCCAAGATAATCAGAAACAAATTATTTGGAACTACACCAACCAAAAGTGATAGTGTCTAAAAGCACAGATAATATAAATTCAGATAGTAGCAGGAGTAGTTCTGATTTACCCTAGCTGACTAATAGTTTCCTGGTTTTATTTTCCTTGTGAAATAAAAAATCACTACAAAGCAGTACTACATAATTAATAGAATTTTCTATGTTGATTTGTTCCCTAATTAGTTTTCAAACTGATGTACTTGCTAGTCCTGAATGTCTTTGTGTGTCTTCACTCTGATTTCTTAAATCACATTTAAGCTGAAGATGAGCTTTAATCCAAATAATTCAAAATGAACATTCTACCTTAAGAAAAACTGATTCAGATTTGACTTTTGAAAAAGTTCCCTTTAACATTAAAAACCCCACAATCCTCAAAACCTTTTTAAAATCAAACTCCTTTCTGAAATACAGATTGGAGCACTTCAAATATTCATGGACTCCTAAATGCTCATAGACTTCCTGAAAAGAGTTTGAAAGACCACTACCCAATAAAAAAATAGATTTTAATTCTGCAGTTTAAACTGTCTCCTTGAAGTTATAGGGGCTAGTGAGTACCTAAAACTGAGAAGCCAAACAAAATATAATACATTTAAAATCAATTTTAACACCTGTCCAGCATGCAGTGATTTTTTAGTTCTGACCTCATGGTATGGGCTGTCCCTCTTAAATTAAGGTATTCCTACAAACAAGAACAGAACAGGGAAACTCCTTCCTGGCTGCTCTGACAAGGTGGAACAAGACCATGAGATGTTCAGGGTGTGGCAGAGTGCTTAGGTCAGGTAAGATTGTTTCTGTAGGACTTCTCAGATCCTAACAGGTCAACTTGGGTTACACCCAACATCTACCTGTTGTAGGTACCTGGGCGTTTCCTACACTGCCCTGACAGTGTGGGTGGAATCCCACTGACTCGAGGAGAAACAGAAAGGCATGGTGAAAGAAAATTCATCCTGCTCACAGTGGGGAGAGAAAAGAAGTGAAGACTACAGCTTCAAACATCATCAGTGTTCATGTGCAGTAAGAAACTGAACGAGGACCTTACCAGAGAGAAAAATGCATTTTGCCTGTGAGGTGATGGATCTGCTCACTCCCTTTGTGCAATGAAGGGCTTGTGGAGAAACTCAAACAAATATTGTCTTTAATTAGGCAATTTAGACTCTTGATACAGAGTCATTTAATGAAGGTAACAAGACTCACCCCCAATCTACCAGAACAAAAAGGTTCAAGCTAATGACTGATGTACATAGTTTACTGCTTTCTCTTGCTTATGAAAAATATTCCCAATACCCAAGTGAAATTCAAAGAAAACTGAACAGCGTGACTCTGTAACCCTTCAAAAAAAGATGCATTATAAGAAAATCAACTGGCTGTTGCACAGTAGATGTGATTGCACTCTTCCCTGGTACCTGGCAGAGTCTCAAAAGAAGCATTTTCATCTAAGAAGCAAAAGATCATAACTTTTCTCATGCTTGAGCATCCCTTTTATGGTAGGAAACCAAAAGCACCATTTATTGACATCTCTGGCAGAAGGCAGTTTGTTCCAAGTGTTTTCTGGATCATCCCCTTTCAGTAGGGTTCAAGCCCATTCAACACCTCTTTCTTTGAAGTCTTTTTGGAACCTTTCAGCCTTACATGATATACTGATATATAGGATATGCTTCTCCTTGGCAGGAGCACCAAGAGCACTCTCAGCTGATGCTTACCCTCTTGCTCCTACTGAGCAGAGAGCAGACTTCTCTCCCCATAATGGTACTCTCATCTTCCTCACATCTAATAAAAAAGTACATTCATCCTACTGAAGGTCCTAATTCTGGCTTCTCCACCACATTTTAAAAGTGTGTAGTCCCTGAGGGGTAGGATAGGGCCCTTTTTGCTCCCCCTCAAATCAAGGGTTTGTATGCAAAGCTTGCTGAATCAAACAGCTAGCAATCCACACCACTCAATTTGCCATGCTGAATGCAAACAAAACAAAACAAAACAAACAAAAAAAAAACACCACAAAAAAAATGAAAATCCTACTCTTGCAAGAAACAAGTCAAAGAGCAGAAGAAAGTCTCAGTCTCAAAAAGCTTTCAGTCTCAAAAGGCACTCAATTCCAAGACAGAAAAAACCAGAAATAAAAGTCAGTGCTCATCTCATAATGAGGCAGACACAAAATTCTCTCCTAGAGTGCCAGCACTGCTGCACAGAATCTACAGCATAAACAGGTGAGTTCTCTTTTCTGAAAGCTATTGCACATTACTACAGCTGACTTCAGCAATAACTTCTGAATGAAATGTAGATAAGCTCTCTTAATTCCAATTACCCTTTATTTTAAAGCTTAATTACAGTAGTACAAGACTGTCATGGAATGATAATTACAATTTATTTAAACATCAGTAAGTAAACATTAGGTTTTATTTTCCTACTGTGAAATGTATCTAACCTAATGGGCTGATAATGCCATTGAACAGTGTGCAATCAAAGAAACTGGGTTATTTCTGTCAGGTATCATAAAATAGCAATGGCTGCTTTATCACAAGATATTAACATTTTCCAAAAACAACTGTTCTCTTTCTGAATTGGCAGTTCTATGCAGCTTTATTTAGCTCTTCATAAAATGACAAAGAACAGCCTGAGTCTTGTGCAGCCAGAGAACAAGGCCCCCTTTAGGCTTTGTTGGGAGAAATGTAAATTATATAGGGGCAGAACTGATCTTACACCATTTAGGCTTCAGGAGAAATGTGGTGATTGCAGCAAAGCTTTCAAAGCCCTGTCTTGAGACCTAAGGTACCTTCACAGCATTGGTCAGTGAAATCCTTCAAGCCATGTCTGTTCACTTTAGCCAAGATCTGACCTGCATCTTGTTAAGGCCTTGGTCCAGAACCCGGCAGATATTGGTTACCAGACACACTGCTAAGTCAGGAGCCACTCATTAATAAATCTGAAGCTGAGTTTTAAAAACATTCCTAAGATGAGATTCCTCTGAAATGAGCCTTACTTTCCAAATACCCAACTCGTACAGCAGCACTGCTTTACCTGGCACTGAAATAAGGTAAAAGAATCACTACCAGAGCTCAGAGTTTCCTGCTTCATACTTACAAACAGGTGCTGAAGACACTAAGAAGGGCTCAGGAGTTTAAGCCTTCAGGACATCATCAAAAGATGACAAAACAGCTGGATCAAGCCCTTGGGCACTTATAATTTTACTTCCACTCCAGAAAAAATTAAAAAGAGTCTTTTTATAAATCCCACCTACCAGGTGATGGTTCTCCTTTTGCAAGCACTTGGGTCTATTTCAGCCTATGAAATACAGAGTTTTTAACTGGAAGGAGGTGGAGGTGTGGGAGACAATTGCATCAGTACTAAAACCAAGGTTGGAATAAAGAATATGGAAACTTGCTTCTTCATTCAAAACATTCCCTGCAAATCTCAGAATAATTTTAATAGCTGCAAGTCCACACATTGACAAAGTCTAAAATTGAGGCAGTTACATGTGGTATCCCACACCACAGCAAATCATCTTTCCCAGTCTTCACAGAGCTGCACAGTTTAAATTCTGACTGCCAGGAGGAGTTTGCCTTCCTTTAACACCAAATACACCAGTGCCTACTTGGGGAATCAGCTCTAATGATCAAACATAAAACCCACTCTGATCTTCATCACTACTGCCACAGCTCTGAATCAACTCCTTCCTTCCACATCACAAGAGAAGCAGATGCTGGGGGAAAAAGGTCTTTACTTTTTGAGAGGAGTCTTCCCCTTTTGCTTCTTGGTGCTTTAACTTCCCCACCCACATTTTCAAATGCAGCTACAGCAGGAGGAGCAGAATTCAGTTCCATTCCTCAGGCCTTCACAGAGGGAATGCATTTTTTGTAAAGGGATGCAGCATTTCTCACATACCTCTCTGCCATGTTGACCTGGCTACACTGATTTCTAGTCAGGCATTGCTCTGCAGCCAGCTATACACCATTACTACAGTTCTTGCTTTGCCCGAGGACCCTTCCATGATGGGATTGCATCCAGGATCCATGTATCAATCATTCAGAGATCTGGACAAAGAACCAAACACCATATCCATCTTTTTCCAGTATCACCCACTTGCTACTCCTCAGCCCAGAAGCATGAAGTGGGGGAGGACCCTCTCCAAGTGCTCTGATCAGATAAAGAGAAGCCACTCCTTGACATGTGTGCAAGTAGTTCAGAACAGCATCTGCATGCTAACTAACAGCAGTTCCACTTCACCAGTCATGATGAGAAATCTGAAGCATCTGAACACTTCACAGACAGAAAAGACAATTTGTACTTGTGCATTACAAGAACCTTCATTTTGCCTAAACAAAATCTCCCTCTCTCTGCACTACATGTTTGACAATGACTCAAGAAGTTCCTAAGTAATTCTATGTATGTCACTGTCGCAATAATTCTGTCATTAATAGCCTATGTCAAGAAAAAGGGGAAAGGTGTAGATGGAAGATACCTGTACTCAAAATATGGTGTAATATTTATTAATAAACACAAACCTACCCAGTTTTCACATGTGGATTAATCTGGCAACAGTGTAGCCATGTAATTGCCAGAGCTGTTCTGGTAATTTTCAGATTTGTTCTGCATTGGTAATAGTTCTGATTATATTTTTGAAGAGAAAAAAAAAAACCCATGAGAAGGGGAAAATATCATCCAGAAATAACTGTGATTTTACTATTGCTGTGTCTGAAGCAATTAGGTTTATGGCACTACTGAATGCAGAGGCCTCTGCATGCAAATTACCCTGTTATCTAGGTCACAACATGTTTCAATGTGATTTCTAATTAACAAGCACAAATTACCATTCCGATTAAACATGTAATAAAAGTGATGATAGTGCACTGAAATAACCTTTACCAATACAGTAAGCAATTCCAAAGATGAAATCTGGATATTTATGCTGTCCACAAGGCATATTAGTCAGAGGAGTGATTCCTCACACCTACCATGCTGACACCACCACTCAGTCACACAGAATCACAGGATGTTAAGGGTTGGAAGAGACTTAAACAGGCTGGAGGGCTGGGTGGGGAGAAATGTAATGAGAACCAGCAAGGGCAAGTGTAGAGTCTTGCATCTGGGAAGGAACAACCCCAGGTACCAGTACAGGCTGGAGTGTATTAGGAGGATCCTGTGTTGGACCCAGTGATCTTAGAGGTCTTTTCCAACCCTGATGATTCTGAGACTCCTCCAACATGTTGATATAAGTTAAGAATCGTGAAAAAAAACCAAAAACCAAACCACACACCTTTTCTTTCAGTGATTTCACTGGGGCAGCAGGATAGATCTTTGTGTGGCCAAAGAAGAGTCCAGCTGCATTGATCATTTTTTCAGATTGAAAATCAGATGTGTTGTTTCAGCCCATTCTCTCACAAGCAAGGTGGTTATGAATTGTTTGCCTAACTCAAATGGATCTTATTGTATGTCATGGATTTACCTCTGCTTTTCATCAATTCCTTTTCCCTTCAGAGCTATGGAGTCTCCACCAATGACTTGAGTCACATTATGATATCCTTAGAGATAGTACAATCAAGTATAAAAGCGGCAGGCATTATTTGATGTGCATGTGAAATCAGTATAAGTGAATCCTTTCATTTGCTTACTTTCACCATATCTCTGAAAATCAAAATAAAAAATAAAAAGCAATGTCTGGTTTTCTCATCCCTATCTGGTTCATGAGGCTCTCTCTGTGGCTTAAGAGTCACCTACATTCAATAGCATTGTGTACTCTGAACAGTACCAGCTAAAGAAAATGTAACCTCTTACACAGGGTAAGCACATAATATTCCCAAAGTCAGGAATTAACTCCCAGGATGGCTTAACTCGGGCTGGGTATAAATGCTGCTCAACAAAACTAAGAGCATCAAAATAACATTCTCTAGTACTAGAGATGTGGGATTTCTGCCTTGAGAGTAAGTTAAAAAAGCCCTTTCCATGCTGAAGGCAACAGAAAATGGATTTGGACACTACTCTGTGTTAATAAGTACGAGGGAAAGAGATGTGCAGACAGAGTAACAGTAGGGAGGCACAAATATTCAGTGGAGAGCAGGGATGAGGGGAAGACACTCAATGACTGTATTTTAGCTCATTTTGCCTCACTCAGGAAAGCAGCTTTTCCCAGTACTCCCCTCTCTTTTTGCATACATGCCCAAGAGGGTCTCATTTTATACAAGAAAGTGGTGTGGGCCCCCTATTTTCTCTTAAATCACCCTAAAATACAAGGAATATAAAATTCAGGCTCTGAGTTCTTCAAGTGCAGATTCTGCACAGCTCTCAGTAACTCCACAAGAAAAAAAATGGTGTTGACTTCAACTTGTTCCCCATTTTCTTCCCATACATTAAATGCAGCCCTTGCTCAGCCCTGAGTCAATGAATTGGCACATCCCAGCAGGACACCTTCCTTCATCACCAGCACTGTGACATTGCAATCCCTGTTAGCGGTGAAGCTTCCACAGAGACCTCACCCCAGCACCTGGGTAATTTACCCTGAGTTTCCCGACACATCTAAAAAGCTGAGTGAAGCCTGAACACTTAAATCAACACCCAAACCTGGTGATGAGCCAGGAAGCAGGCACCCAGTGACAGCTGGGCAGCACACGGTGTTGTTTTTGTGCCAAGCCTGATGCAGAAGCACATGCTCCAAACAAATGTATTTTAAGCAGAGCTTTACAGCCTCAGAGATAAAATAATTGTCAATGTTAAACGACATTCAGAAGAGCTCAGGGAGCATAGGATAGTGTTGCTTACTTAGTGTTTTGCCTCCACCGACAGCTTCTTCCAACTACCACTCTCAAAATGGCCTTAATTCACCTCAGTGCATATGGGGTTTCAAAGCCCTGCATGCCCAGCAAGGGTTTAGGACAATTTCTTAGGACAAGGAAGTACCATATTAAAATATATCATAGAAAACATGATACGACATATAATTATATATAACCTATATTTATAAAGCATAAAAATATATATTAGTGTATTGTAATTACATATATAAATGCAATTATTCTATCAAAATTAACACTTTATAAATATAATATATAATTATAAATATTAGATTTACTGTAATAAATAGTCCTATGTATTGTATTGTAACAACTGTAGTTATCTTAAATTAAGTTATAATTGCTATTACTAGCAATTAGCAATTTGGTGGGCTTTAAGAAACCATTGCAGAAAAAGATTACAACCAACAAAAATGAGAACCTGACAAGCACTTAGAGGAGCTACCTGAAGGTCCCTGGACAGCTAGGGCTCTCCAGAGAGCCCAACACTCAAGCAAAGCCCTGGGGTGCTCTGTGTTTCCCCCCATGCCTCCCTGGCAGCAAGAGCCAGGCCCCAGCACTGAGCTCAGGGAGCTCTCTCTTCAGGTTCCCAAGTTTCACGGTGCGAGCACAGTTCCCCCACCTTTGCACAGGAGGTGCTGTGCAACGCAGCTGAGGCAAAGGCTCCCTCCTGAGGAGCCTCAAACTCCAGTGTCACCCTTGGAGACTTCCTCTGCAGGCACTGCTCCTGGTATCACTCAGCAGCACGGGCCTGACCCACTCTGAAGGGGCCCAGGATCCACCCCTTCTGTTCTTATTTATCTCCTAGATTCACAGCTGGCAGCCTGGGCTTTATCTTGCTCAGCACATGCAGCATCCTGGATCACCACAAGCTGCTGCTGCCTTTGTTCCTACACTGCACACTATCTCCCCATCACCCATCCAGTACCATATTAAATTATTCATGAATGAAATAACAGTTTTCAGCATTAATAATTTACTGTTACGCCAAGGGAATGTGTGAGGTAAAATGTAACTGATATGGGAGCCCGAGCTGTGGCAGCTTTTATAATACTCATTCATCTAGTACTTTCCATCATTAATCCTTGTGCTTTGCTGACTAGAACATTTGCTCGATGACAGGCATATTTCCCCACTGACATGGATCTGGTCCATAGGTTCAGTACCTGCAAGCAGGAAGCATATTTTTGTTTTGGGACTTAATTTATCAAAGTGCTGACACCAGATTTTGCAAAGTCTTACTCTCAGGAGAAGTCACATGGACCCAGATTGGTATATATGCTCAAAAAGGGCCTGTTGACATCAGGACAGACAAGTGAAGATGGGCCCCAGGTATGCATGTAATAATATTTTAATTATTAATTATAGTCATTATTACTTATTATCCAGACAGAAAATTCCTCTTCTTTTCTTGTCAGAAAAATTACAGCCTTTCAGCTTGGGGATACCTGAACTAATTCCATAGACTGAGATGCTCATAAGAGGCTCATTTACTGTGGTTACAGGTCCCATCCCCAGAGTGATGCGGGTGTGGGAAATTCCCCTGGACAGGCTCCAGGTAAGGAGTGTTCACTGTGCTGGGCAAGGGACATTTAGCATTTCCTTTGCCTGAACCCTTCAACCACCTATGAGACGAAAGCAGCAAGATTAGATAGTATGAAGAAATTCTGTCCTGTGAGGGTGCTGAGCCCCTGTCCCAGGTTTCCCAGGGAAGCTGTGGCTGCCCCATCCCTGGCAGTCTCCAAGGTTGGATGGGGCTTGGAGCAACCTGGGCTGGTGGGAGCTTGCTTCCAGGGCTTGTGCCACACCTCCAACACTCAGAACTTGCAGAACAACATCACCTACCATAAAGTCACAGAGGAAAAGGTATCAAGTGAGCCCTGGCATAAAAAGGGCCTGAAGTCAGACAAAGGTTTCATGTTCCTCACCGTAAGTTTTGCGTTGGACCAAAGGGGCACAGATCTGTTACAATGAAGTTCTGATGCTGAGTGCAATGTAATTCTGACTCTTTCCACAAAACTTAGGGATGAAAAGAGAAATTAAACAAATCATGTCAAATATCATGCTTACTGGCTACACAGGGCAAACATAAGGATAATAAATAAAAGCCTAGGAAACTGCTGTTTCCCAAACCTAGCCTTTTTGTAGGATTTAATAGTTTTGATATTTTCATGCATCAGAAAATAAAGTTTTGCCAAATACAGACCCACCTCCCCATTTTAACAGGAGAGAAATTCACGTGGCAGGGAAATTTTTTTTCTTCTGCTTCAAATCAGAGGGTGGCTTAGGAACTACAAAGATTGGAAGGAGAGAAATGAAGAGTTAAGCATTCACTTAACTAAGATGTTATGACAACTTCTACAGAAGTATTGCTAGCCAATTGTCTCTTTCAGTAATATCATTTGTCTATAATGCACACGGAGGTTTTTGTGTCTTATAACAAAAACAATGAAAATGCCCACGGATCTTTGGAAGTGCAATGGACCTTTGTGCCTGTTAGCTCTTAGTTCATGAGCTGCAACTATCTAGAAACAAAACCCACTGAATCTGCTGAAGCTCACACACCCATTTTCCCTCCATTTGTTCCTCCACAAGGAGGAGCTTTATTGCCAGGATATCTTTTTAACCAGATAAAATGACACCCAAGCCCCCATGGCTCTTGCTCACAGTTCAGTGACAGCTCAGCTGAAGCACTTCCAGGGATGAGTGACACAGACACGACTTTGCCCACTCTAACCCCACCAAGCACTAATGGCTGTCCCACTGTACCCACTAGAACACACTGACCCCTTCTCAAAGTCTCATGACATCTGTGGGACATCTCCTGTTACTGGAAATCTTGAGAATATCACAGTTCTCCTACTCCTAAAGCAGTCATGTGAAAGAATTAAAACCCTTAAGTTCCTTGTTAAGGAAGGAATGCTTTGTGGAGAGCCTATGCATGCCAGACTGGCACCACATCTCTACTCACAATGCCACTTTTACCTCTCTCCTTTATAATAAACAAAGAGCAACCTCAAAAACCCTAAAAGCTAACTAATTATTCTGTAAAAAAAAACCAAACCAACAAAAACAAAATACCCCCAAGCCACTGCACAATAGAAGGCAAAATGAATGTCTAGAACATGAATATCAGAATTATAAAAATTTAATTATTTCAGATATTTTTAGTGTTCTGTAAAAAGCATGGAATTTTACATGGATCTTTATTTTCTAATAATTTCTACACTGCAGAGGATTCGAATCCCTGTGACACACCATTGGATAAGGCACTAAATTACCAGCAAGCATGTGACACTGCAGAGCAGGCAATTTAAAGCCTTTCTTTAAACAAAAAAAAAAACCCCATCCTTAATTGAAGCATCTGTGATTTGGTTTATACAGGTGACAGTAAAAACAGTTTCCTGATGAACACAGCTTCTGGCACAATTATTTATTTCAAAGAAGCTGTGTTTTTGAACTGGGTTTCGAAAGGAATTGGGCAAAGCAGGCATTTAAACCTTTGACTCATTCTTAAAAGATCATTTTTATCTACACTGAATTGAAATGTCATTGAAAAAAAGAAAAAATCCATTACCCAATCTAGAAGCATGTTTCCTGCTTTGAATAGGTCATACATACTTGGAAAAAAATCCCTCTTTTTAAATGTGAACACTATAGATACACCATACCCCTTGTCTCAATAACTAACTAAGCATGTCTATAAGTGCTTTGTTTAAAGACATGCCCATTTAGTAAAGGCAGAAGTGTTTTATTGAATTCAAGTGTAATGCTAAATAGACACTTCAGTGCTTTGAAGAACTGCTTTTGATTTGATGGAGGAGAATTTCAGAGGAAAAAGGAAAAGATGGTCTTGCAGAGTTCTTAAACTGAGCGGTACATGTGATTTCTGATTTACTGGAAAAGACTTCATCTGCAGCACTTAATTTCTAACAAAGGAGCTCTGTAATTACCCCTTGGAGCTTGCCAGTGTAAATACAACAGAAGCCAAGAAGTAAATGAGGGTTAATGCAGCACATGATATACCATATAGGACCGGGCAGCATTAAACAAAGGTTAATCAAACATTAAACAAAGGTTAATCCTCAACAGCAAAAGATATCAAGTGGACTCTCTTATCCAATAACCTAACAGCAAAGTGGGAGAGGGGGGGAAGAAGAAGAAACAGACACTGCCTCTCAGATACTTAATTACCTGCAATGTATATGCAAATACCCAGAATTTGATGAGGTCTTTACTTTTCACCTTTAATCACCACATTAGTGATTCATGAAGCTGCGACTGAAGTTGCTCAGTGCAAGCAGCAGTGAAAATTAAG